>JANAVB010026997.1:7094452-7192459 GCA_029216955.1 Iris pallida
GAGACTTTTCCTCGCTGGTGGTTTTCCTTTCAACTTGACCACTAGTAGGGTAAGAGCTTTCCCCTATAGCTTGACTGCCAGTAGGGCAGATACATTGGAAAGGCGTTCTTTGAGTATTACTTTGATAGGCCCGTTGGAGGAGGTCTGAACTTTTTCCTCATCAACTACATCATTGTCTGAGTCCTTTCGATGGTTCTTCTGGAATAGGCATGATTTTGTATAATAGACTTCAATTCCTTTGACATGATCAACGTCTGCGAACTTGATCTTCGCTACACCGTTACTATTGACATATTTGAAACACTGGTGTGGGGTGGATGGCACAATCATATGCTCATATATGCATGGTCTTCCCAATATAATGTAATAACAAACATTCGTATCGATGATATAGCAAGTTGCTTCCGTCTTCAGGTCGCCAATCTGGATCTTCAAACGAATTTTTTTCCTCTGGACAGCTTTTGCCATTATTGAAACCATTGATCATGGTTTGGGTTACGGAAAGCCAATGCATTGGGATCCCTAGAGTATGCAATAGACGATGCGGAATGACACTCACAGATGACCCAGGGTAAATGAGCATTCGATTAACCCTGATGGAACCAACATATTCTGTAAAGTACAAGGATCTGGCAGGCCTATTATTTTTCAATAGCATATTCTGCTGTGAAAATTTGATGTTCGGCATGGACTCCATCATACTGTGACATTGAAGAAATACAGTGGGTCCCCTTTAGGCTGTTGTATGTGCCCTAAGTAAGATTCGACGTGCTGTAATGCCTCACTTAGAGCCTTTCGAGTCTTTTTGGAGAGACAGAGAAGCTCAAATAATAACAGTGTGGCCAATTGTGTCAGAATTTCGAAGTTGTAAGGTCTATCCAACCATATGATATTTTTCCTTCTATTTTTGTTTATCTATTGCTGGAGGCTGGGACTGTTGGGAATGCAGTATGACCCGAACCGGAATTGGCCCATGAGGTGCGATATTGAATTGGGCCCATATGCCTTAAAATAGAATTCTCATGTAATGCTTGAACCAATTCCAATTATCTACACCTCATGACCCCATCGCCTATCCGATGTGGGACTAAATAACCAACTCCATTGTCACACCCTTTTGAGGGCTCAACCATAAACGAGATATAATCCAACAATCTCCACCTTAGCTCGTTTCCCCTAAATGAGCAACCTAGCACACCAGGCTACCTTTTTGTTCATTTTCGCTAGCCGAGCACCCTTGCTCATTCCCGGTAGCCGGCCAACCTAAGCTCACTCCGGCTACCTTTGCTTGTTCCCGCCAGTCGAGCACCTAGGAGATCCAATATATTATCATCTCGATTCGTTCGACCATCGAACCAAACCTGACATAATCATCCACACCACAATTATGTGCCAACCACAATGTCTTGCTCCACCTTGAGCTCGTCAAACCCATCTTTAAAGCCAAGCCAATTTGTGTAGTTGATGCTCCTACTCCACCTTGAGAAGAGCCCGTATAATCCTATTATACATATGAACGTTCAACACCATCTATTTCGAACCAATTAGAGCCTAGCACCCAAATTTTTCCGTAACCATAGGCTCTGATACCACTTATTGGCAACACGGTGTAACCCAAACCGTAGTTGGCCCATGAGGTGCGATATTGAATTAGGCCTATATGCCTTAAAAGGAATTCTTATGTAAGGCCGAAACCAATTCCAACTATCTATGCCTCATGATTCCATCACATATCCAATGTGGGACTAAATTATAAACTCTATTGTCTCATTCTTTTGAGGGCTCAATTGAAAACGAGATACAATCCAACAGGGATGGGCCAGGTTCGGATGTGCTGGGAGCTACAGATATTGAGACCGGCGACGTTTCTTTTTCCAAGGTCTGTTCATAGTTACATGAGTATTCTAAACCAGTCCAGGTTGTTCTACCCTTTCTTTATTGGATATGGCGGAGACCGTATTACATGATTTGACTTTCTTTCCCTTAAGTTTGGTAGTAGAACATACTACAGGTCGGGTTAGGTCGTCGTAAGGTCTGGGTGTACCCATATGACCTTTCCTCGAGGTGTTTGGATAGGTACTAACCCAGATATTTGAGCTATTGGGAAGTTAACGACCTCCATAGTTGTTTTTACGATCGGAATGACCCCATCTTACGCTTCTGTAGGTGAAAAATTATCAAATTGGAGGGTTACTATGTTAGCAGAGACTATATTTTCTTTAAAATCTAGTGAAAGAACATTGGCATCGACCAGTCTTTGCATATGGTTCTTCAGGATATAGTAATCACGAGTCGCATGGTGGGTGTACCAATGATAGTGGCAATACTTAGGATCATCTACCTTATCAGCCTCTTGAGGGCATCTCATAGGTAGCAACTGGAGCTTTTCATCTTCAAGGAGTACATTGAGCAGTTGCAACGCATCTTCATCTTTAAAGGAATAGTTCCCTTTTTGTATTGGGAGGTTCTCGGGCTTCTGAATGGCAGCTGCACCCCGACTGAGGTTTGCAGTTATAACCTATTTTGCTTTTGATTCCTAGTCATTATTGGTGGAAGCACCGACGGATCGCCTACATTTTTTATTAGTGTTATGGAATCTCATTCCCAGCAAATGAGCCTCTTTGGCTTTCCTTTCAGCATCGTTGGCACTAATGATGAATGCGGTCCAACTTGTGTGGCTGAAGGATCCTGTCCAAAGTTTAATTATGGGTAACAAGCCTTTCCGACAAGTGTCCATCAATAACGATTTGGGAATGCCCGACGACAATCTTAGTGCAGCTTGTCGAACCATTCGATGTAGTCCCAAGTAGATTTCTTTTGTCCTTCTGAACAGTGTCCAACAGAGTAGACAATATCATATCTATCATTTGTTCATAAAATTGGGACAGGAATAGATGTCAAAGATCATCGAAGGTGGTAATGTAATTGTCTAGCAGGATGTATAACCATTCGAAAGCAACTCCCTTCAAGGCACCAACAAACAAATTTGCGAGGAGAGTGTCTTCTTTTGGTAGATGCACTATCATGGTTTCGAAGTGATTCAGATGCTGGCAGGGGGATCCCCTCCTGTTAAAGGGTATAATAGATAGTAGTTTATAATTTGGTGAATATACCACATTATTTTACTCAATGGAAAATGTTGACTAAGTCCTAGCTTCTGTCGTGACTCTTATTTATTCTTAGCATCAGCCCGTTTATAATCCCCCAAAAATTTTGGAGGATTTTTACGATTATTTTTAATTTCTTAAATAATTTGTTTTTCAATTATTTTGTTATTATTTATAAATGTAGCCTTAGTCATGCTTAAAATTTTGTTATGTACACTGACCAAACAATATGGCACGGCTAGTGCAGTCAAGTGCCTTGACTAGCATATTAGCTGTAGGTGCCACTAGATTTATTTTATTTGGATATTTACTTTGTTTAAATTCATCTAATTGTATTATGGCTATGTTGTTCCATTTTTAATATTTATTTATTATTTATAATTTTTAGATTTAAAATTTATATTGTCTGTAAGAAAATATACTTGTAGAAGCATGATAATTTCAGCATTATGCGCCCAAGTCTGGAAGTAGCCATGTGCCCAAGTCACAAACAGTCATGCGCCCAAGTCACAAATAGTTATGCGCCCACATGGCCAAAGGGGTTATGCGCCCACAGTATTTTTTCCATGCAGTAAAAATATGCGCCCAAGTGTGGGCGCATAGGTTGCTCCCAGCACTATGCGCCCAAGGCAGGAACAACCCTACGACCCGGTCAACATCCATGGTCAATCATGGGCCGAGGCATACAGCCACGTCAGTCTCCACGAGCAGTCGTGCATCGAAGCATGCGGCCACGTCAACCCCATGATCTACCCACGATCATGCAGTCTCTATGAGCCTACACCCTATACGCCCAAGAAGACTATGCGCCCACGGGAAAATCAGTATATTTTCTCCCTGTGTGCGCATAATAGTCATTTCAATACAAAACGACTATAAATAGATGTTACATACCTGTTCAAAAACACAGAACGGAGAGCATTTCAAGAGCCAAATTGCTGTCCTTCTTGCCAGTGAGCCGAGAGTTAGCAATTTTCTTAGATTTTCTTCTACTTTTTTAAATTGGAGTGTCAACGGGGTAAAGAAGCAACTGCCGCTCGATCTCCATCATCCCATTCCCTATAATTTTTTTGTACTCGGGGATTCTCAGTACAGGATTTCTCAGGCGTACTCGATTTGTGGTGCCTTGCGCCAATAAGAAAAGACAGTACTTCTTCTTTTTTTTGTCCATAAAAGTGGCGACTCTGCTAGTGACTACCTTTTCCTCTGATGAGAAGGTGGTGACGCAATCTGATACCGATAAAGTGGAGAGCGCTCAGAAGATGTTGATCGTGAAGTTCGATTAGCAGGCGTTCGAAGAGATGCTCTCGAGGGACGGCTCTACTTCCACGAAATCAGTTAAGCGAAACAAGTCTCGCAAGACTTGGCTTCCGAAGGCTCACGCTGCATATCCTGCCAGTGTCGTAGAAGATATGCAACTGAAGGGTAACTCTGTCATGGGGGCGCATAATCCTTCTACATGAGCTCCCAATGCGAAGAGGGCGTATACCGTTCCGGGCTCTACTAGCCCAGCGACTTCCTTCTTGTGCAATCAACAACAGAGTGTTCAACACTCGAGACTCAGTAAAGAAAAATACTACGATGCCAAGAATTAAAGTGTTCGACGCTCTGGGCAAACTCAGCGAGGCTCGCAAACGAAGAAGGCAAAACTGGAAGAAAATAGCACTATTTTTCAAAGCATACGCCCAGAGCTATGTGCCTAAGGCAGTATGTGGGCGCATAACTCCGACCAGAGGGCTTCTGTCTTCGATAGGTTATGCGCCCAGGACCATACGCCCAGGCTCTGATGACCCATTTTATGTGCCCACATCCAGGAAGGACAGGCATGCTGCCAGGACTTCAGGAAAGCAAGCACCCAAGGGCAAGCTCCAGGGTCTATGCGCCCACAACAAAAAGACAGGCCCCAACGCGTATAGCACGGGGCTGTCTTCAAGGTTATCACGGAACTTAGGTGTGGGAGTTGCCCCTGCACATGAACTAAGTCCGGATGTGCCAACTTCCCTTACAAACCCATATATAAAGCTCGGCGATGCGTGTGACATGGGTTTTAAGACAAAACTCCCTTCCGCCGATTTACGTGCCATGATAAATCATAAGCGTAAAGTGAGGAAGGATACTACAATTCATGGGGTACATCCGTGCACCAGTATTGTCATCAACGGTTGTTGCTCCAAAGTAACGAAGGTACCTCCGAGGCAATCCGTATTTCGACGACTGCAGTGCTCTGATGATAAAAAGCTGCTACGTGTTTCATCCAATATGGCTTCATGGGATCGTCCTTACGGGAGCCCCAATCAAAGAAGGTGGACCACTAACCCAACCTTTTCTTTCAGTTCGGCGAGCAGAAGAAGAAGAAGAAGTCTGCCAGCAAACAACCAGCGATCTGTTACATCTGAAGGAGTCTATATGGGTACTCGGTCAAGGACGAGGTTCCTTATAGATGGCGAGGACTCTCAAGCAGGGGGTGATGTTCCCTCAGTTGGGGGTAGTATTCCCTCAGAATCTGAAGTATATGACCTTTATACCGGGGGTAGCCTTCCAGATGATGATCTCTTTGAGTCCGATGGTGACTATCTACCTCCCCTGCCTGAAGATGAGGGCCTTTTCAACTCAGAGATAGACAGTATCAGCACCAGTTGTACTGTTTCCTCTATTCATCCTCGTATGCTATCTGTGTACATGATGAACAGAGAGAGACCTGAAGAAGCCAGTGATCAGACCAACAAGCGGCTAGAGAGTCTTGAAATAGCATTTGCCAAGATCACTGATATATTTACCAGCATCATGGCAGTCCAAACTGCTGGGGTTGTTCCTCCACCTCAACCAAACGTCTTAGCACACGCTAGTCCGGCTCATAGCAACAACCCTTCTTTACTACAAAAGAAGGATGCAATTGATTCTTTTGTTGCCCATCTCAATACCATCTCACACAAAGACGAGCTTCAAAAGATGGGGATATCTCAACCTTATCCTCCTGAATGGGAGAATACTACTTGCCCTTCTAACTACAAGCCATCGATGCTAAATTTGTTTGACGGGATGACTTTTCCTCGCCAACACATGACATACTTCAATATGCAGACTCTGTACTTACCAAAAGACGATGCGTTCTTGTCAAAGCTATTTATCAGCACCTTGTAGGAGGTAGCTTTTGAGTGGTTCTGCAGTCTGCCTGACGGTTGTATTAACTCCTTTAAAGATTTGGAGAGGTTATTCCTCAATAGGTTTTATGAGAGTGGCATGCATGTTAGTGTGTCCACCTTCATCGAGACCAAGCAGAGGAAGAGTGAGTTTGTTATTGCTTTCATTGAACGCTTCAGGCGACTAGCATTGAAGATGTCCTTCGGTATACCAGACTCAGAGCTTATGGATATCTGTCGGCATAACTTTCTTCCTACAGTAAAGTTATATCTGGGTATACATAAGTATGATACATGGCCCACTTTTATCGGGGTTGCAGATGCTGCTGAGAATGATGTTCCTAATCTGGAATTATTGGGGTTGAAGACACCCAAATCTGAAGACAAAAGTAAGCACCTCCAAACTATCTCTATCCGTGGGGGTAAAGGGAAAGAAGTCTTGAAGGTCGACACTTCCAAGGGAGCTTTCAATTCTCAGGGCGCTCCTGACAAATCCAAGGAGACTTTTTCCTTTGACGAAGATGATGCTATTACCATTTTTCACACATTGATGAAGGGTAATAAACTGACATTACCTCCACCACGGCGTCCTACAGAGGCAAACCAACTCAATGATTCCAAGAACTATCTTTATCACCAGTATGTGCAACATTCTACCAAGGATTGTATCGTCCTGAAGAAGAAGATAAAACAGCTTATCGATAGCCAAGTTATCAATCTCGAATCTGAAGATGAGTTCGTATCTTCTAACATGATCTCTCTTTAATTTGGTGACTTTTCTTCCACAGAAGTTCTAGACGGCGTAGTCCCAATCTCCAAGACGCAGTAATAGAAGTCGTCAACCTGCCGCCAGCGCGCGACTCAACATCAACGTTGGTGCCACTCACGACAGAACGTGGTGAGATCATGTGGGTCCATACAGACCTTGTGCAAGAAATGACACAGGGGGTGGTGTCTTCCAAAGCAAATAGGGGCAAGAAATACAAGTCATGCCATATGGTGTCTTTGCCCATTTACGAAGTTCTATCTAGCGAGACGCGATCCGGGAAAACTTACCTGCGGACTTATGACCCCGTAAAAGAAGACGTAATGCCTTTTCAAGCTCCTGCTGCCCCCACAAGTTCAGAAGCAAGTCCTTCTAAGTCCTCAACTGCTGACAAAGCTAAGCAGAAGGAGACACGATTTGACAAGTCTCTGAAGTCACAAACTTCCAAAGACATGGATCGGCCTTATAACTTTGACATACTGGTACAGCAGGCCAATACCCCTGCCAGATTGTCTTTGTTCGATCTATTGCGGCTCTCCAAAGAGATGCATAAAGCTTTGAGTGAGGCGTTACTACATGTCGACTCTTATCTCGCTGAAGTCAAAGCCCCCGCTGAAGATCCAGTCTCCTGTCCACACTGCCATAGCACTATGGAAGTGGTACCCAATATCACCTTTTCATAAGAGGATATGCTACTCAAAAATAATCGTCATGATAGACCTCTGTACTATACAGGGTATATCGGGGCAATTAAGGTGGATCGGATGCATATTATTCTAGGTTCCTCCCTCAGCATCATCCCTAGAAATTTACTCCAAATTATAGGGATCCCTCTGCAGAAGTTGTTTGCAACCAATACAACTATCATGGATTTCAATGCTGGAAGAAGTCATCCGCTGGGCAAGATCTGTCTCAAGTGCCAGATTGGTGATCTCCGAACAGAGGTTTCTTGCTATGTAATCGATGCCAATGTGTCCTACAACGTCTTGTTGGCATCTTGTTGGGACGTCCGTAGATACACGAGAACATGATCGTTCCTTCTACCCTTCACCAATGCTTCAAGTACGTCAACGGTGATAGCATCGTAAAGACGGAGTTTGCCAATATCGATCCTTTTTAGGGTATTGAAGCCTACTATAGAGATTTGGTATTTTATCAATCTCAGCCTTCCAAGGATGACGACAACGAAGCTGACAATGAAGCTGAAGTTAATTCATCCGCCAATGATGATCCCCTGGTTATTCGAGTCAAAGGACGTACTACTCCAAAAAGTACTCCAAAGCATCTCACAATCCGGGTCAAAAAGAAGAATCCTGATATTGTCAAACCATTCACCATCACTCTACGCAAAATGACCCGGTGGAACCTGCTGAAGTCTGTCCTCTCAATCCTGATGAGTTACCCTAGTTGGTGAACTTAATCAAGTCTGTGACTCCTATTCCGGATAATGATCCCCTCAATGAGTATATCAATACTCAAAATAATGTACCTTCAGTGGATGATGTTATCCCTGAAGAAGAACTTGCATATTTTCTAAGTAAAGGTTTATCTTTGAATTACTCTGATGTCTACCAATCTGTAAACCAGTACATAGATATTTTGGACGTCCTAGAGCATGGCATAGGACCATATCTCTACATGCCGGTTACGGTGCCTCGTTTATAGGAAAAAGTCTGGCCAGAAGATATCCACTACTTCATCGTTCCAGCTAGAAAAAAGGGTAAAGAATTGATTATCTTCGGTCGAATAATTGACGAAAGAAAGTTCGTTCTGGACTTTACTACTCCCAATCGCAACACTGAAGCTGACTATGACTCTGGAAAAATGTAACTTTACCGATATAGTTGGCAAGCCAAGAATATCATCCAGAACATGAGATATGATATAAAATGCGACCAGAGACTAAACTATAGTCAAGGGCGACGATTGCCAATACGTCACTTTGCTCCTTCCGGCAAACCCGAGAACTAATATCAACGAAACGGTGTTGGCTTAGGTTATATTACTCCTCCAACAACTCATGAAGGATCAGACGTCGAAGTGGAACGTTGTTCTCATTCTTCTTATTTCTGCCTCTGGGATTCAGACTCCAGCATTGGAGACATGTTCAAAGCAACTTTGTCCGTCAACATAGTGTCAGTTGACCAAATTACAGAAGATGTCTAATCAATCGAGCTCAAACAATAGGCTCAAAAGATGGACACCAGGTGGGAGTTACGTTCGAACAACGTGAACCACCTACTGAAGAAGAAGTCGTCCAAGTTAATTTAGGAGATGAATCATCTCTTAAACTAATCTTTATCAGAAAAAGTCTGTCTGGTGATGAACGATAATCTCTTATACAGCTTATAAAAGAATACATTAACGTCTTTGCATAGAGCTATGAAGACATGCCAGGCTTAGACCCTAAAGTTGCTATGTACCGCCTAAATATGTCGTCTAAAGCTAAGCCAGTAAAGCAACAGCAACGACGATTCCGACCAGATATCATGGAGGTCATCGAGAGTGAAGTCAAGAAGCTTATTTTAAGTAGATTTATTCGCGAACAACAACACCCTGACTGGGTCGCTAACATTGTTCCGGTCATAAAAAAGAACGGTAAAGTTCGAGTCTGTATCGATTACCGTGATTTGAACTCTGTATGCCCAAAAGATAAGTTCCCTCTACCCATCACCGACGTAATGATCGATAATACTTGCGGCTTCGAGCGGATGTCCTTCATAGATGGGTTCTCAGGCAACAACCAGATCAAGATATTCCCCAATGATAAGAAACACACATCTTTTCGAACACCGTTGGGGGTATACTGCTATATGGTGATGCCCTTCGGATTGCAAAATACAGGGGCGACATACCAGCGAGCTATGAACACATTTTTTTATGACCATTTGTGCAAAATAGTGGAATGCTACATAGTTGATATCACTGTTAAAAGTCGTCTCAAGGGAAACCACCTTCAAAATTTGAGAACGGTGTTCGAACTAATGCGTACACACCAACTCAAGATGAATCCAACCAAGTCTTTTTTGGGAGTCTCCAGTGGCAAGTTCCTTGGTTTTGTTATCACTTCAAAGGGTATACATCTTGACCCGGAGAAAGTGAAAGCTATCCTCGATATGCGTCCTCCAAGAAATCTTAAAGAGCTACGCAGACTTCAATGAAGGTTAGCCTACATCAGACGATTCATTTCAAATCTTTCTGGAAGATGCCAACCATTTACTCAGCTCATGAAGAAAGGAGTATCTTTCGTCTGGACTGAACAATGTCAATGCGCATTTGACAACATCAAGAAGTATCTCACAAGCCCCCCAGTGCTGGTGGCTCCAATAGTTGGAAACCCTTTCTTGTTATATGTTTGCACTATGGATCATTCTCTTGGGACCCTATTAGTTCAAAAGAATGAAGGCAGCCATGAACAGACAATCTATTACCTCAGTCGCACGATGGTTGGTGCCGAACACAGATACACACCTGTGGAAAAGGAATGTCTCGTACTGGTATTTGCTATCCAGAAAATATGTTACTATGTGTCTGGGCAAACTATCCATATCATATCTAGAGTCAATCCTCTCAGAAAACTCATGACTAAATTGGGTTCTTTTAATTCCCGTTTAGCTACATGGACAATATTGTTGACTCCATACGATATGCTGTTCGTCCCTTAGAAGGCAGTAAAAGGCCAAGCATTAGGTGATTTCTTAGCAGCTCATCCAGTGTCAGAATCTTTCAAACTCTACGATGAAATCCCGGATGAAATAGTTGAGTCTAACACTGTGACTGAGGAAATCCTCATTTGGCGAATGTTCTTTGACGGTGCATCAAGAACAGGACCTAAAAAAAATATTGTGGCCGGAGTAGGCATCATGCTTGTGTCACCCGACCATCTGGTTATACACCGTGTGTATTCTCTTGTGGAACCTTGTACCAACAATATGGCCGAATATAATACCCTACTGATCGGCCTTCAATTGACAAAACAACTGGGAGTTGACTATCTAGAAGCTTACGGTGATTCTAATCTAATAGTTAGTCAGGTCCAAAGGGATTATGAAGTCTGTCACGAAGATCGTATCCCATATCACAAAGCGACGATCGAATTGGCTTCTACCTTTGTTGGATTCTTCATCGAGTACGTACCTCGATCATAAAATATAGAAGCAGATGCTTTAGCCAGTCTGGCTGCTTCCTTGACCGTCCCTATCAATACTCAGCATTCGATCATACTGTTTGGTCGAGAGTTATTCTGTGCAAAAGTTACCTTTTATATTCATCACAGTTATACAACAAAAATGAACGTCGACGTCAAAGACTAGAGATTTCCTTTCATAGACTATGTCGTCTATGGAATCCTCCTTGAGGACCCAAAGAAAAAAGTGTCTGTCCAAAGGCGATCCCTCAGATTTTACTATGATACAGCCAATAAAATATTGTACCAACATTCTTACGATGGGCTACTGTTATGATGATTATCAGACACAGAAGCCAAATATGCGCTACGTGAGGCTCACAACGGAATTTATGGTGCACACCAACCAGGCCCCAAACTACAAGATCGCCTCTGATGAATGGGTTATTATTGGCCCACGATGATAACAGATACTGTTGAATATGCAAAGAAGTGTAGGGCTTGCCAGTTCTATATCGATTTTATTCATCAACCTTCAGAGTTTCTACACCCGACGATGGCATCTTGGCCTTTCGAAGCTTGGGATATGGACGTTATCGGCCCAATCAGCCTGCCATCCTCTAGAGGACATCGGTTTATCCTAGCTATAACCGATTACTTCTCCAAATGGGCAGAAGCCATACCGCTCATCGAAGTAAAGACATCGAATGTGATCAGTTTCGTCAAACATCACGTCATCTACCGCTTCGGCCTACCTTGCAGGATCATCGATGATAATGGTCCATAATTCATTAGCCATGCATTCTATCGGTTCTACTATAAGAATCGAATTCAAAATATAGCCTCTACCGCCTACAATCCAGTAGCTAATGGATTAGCAGAAGCCTTTAATAAGACTATAATTAAACTTCTCAAGAAGTTCGTGTCTTTAAACAAGCACGATTGGAATGAGAAGCTCGGTGAATGTCTCTGGGCCTATCGTATAACGGTTCGGACTCCAACATGCAGTACGCCATTTTCTATGGTTTATAGAAGTGAAGCAGTTCTTCCCCTAGAAATCTAGATTCCCTCTCTTCGAGTAGTCTTAGCCAGTGAGTTGACTACCGAAGAAAGTTACCGTCTGCAACTACAAGAGCTGGAAGCGCTAGACGAAAAATGCTTATTAGCTCAACAGCGTATTGAGCTATACCAGGCACGCTATTCTAGAGACTTTAATAAAAAGGTGAAGGAAAGAGTCTTTCAAGTTGGTGATCTGGTCTTAGCAGTGAGAAGACCAATGGTCATGACGCACAAGACAAAAGGAAAATTCTAGCCTAAATAGAAAGGTCATTTCGTTATAGAATCAGTGTATTCTAACGGTGTGTATCGAATAACCAAGCTTGATGGTGACTTGCTCATGATGCCAATCAATGACAAGTTCCTTAAGAAATATTATGTGCAACCTTCATGTACAGCGTTCACATATACCCTGTTTTAAATATGTAAATGTACAGTACAATGTTTACGTGATTCGAAAAATCATCTAACTATTATCCGTATTTCAAGAGTCTTGGATACGCAATGGATAATAGGCCCTTTAAAAAAGATTCCCCAGTGGAATTGACTTCGTCTTATGAAAACAGTCACGTCCATATTACCTCTGAACCGTTTTTCGATAATTATTTCCCCGTGGAATAATTAAGAAATATCATGCCACATCCATACAACCTCTGAGCAAAACATTTATCAAAGATAATCACGTCCATATTACCTCTAAATTATTCAATCCTACCTAATGTTATATATCCGTCCACGTCTATATTACCTCTGATCAGATATAGAACATCCTCTGCTATTACGTCCTCATTACCTCTGTTAGCAGTTTTTTTTCAATTTATTATCTATGTTCGAGAATCTTGAACATAAAATAGATAATAAGTCTACATCAAATTCCCCAACAAAATACCTACCAGAAATATCCCTACTACGTCTACATTACCTCTAGTTCTGATATTTCACAAACTTTATTCATGAGATTCGAAAGCCAAAAGATTCTTTATTAAAAACGTCTCTAAAAAACAGAGAAAAAAAAAAGATATAAGAGTCTTTACGGCTCAAATGAGCCTATTACAAAAGAAGATCTAAGGGATACACAACCGATTGATGCTATCCCTTAGAGTTGCAATCTTAGCCTGGGACTTGGCAGTATCACGACAGCGTGCTTTTTCCTGTCGAATAGCTTCATCCCTGAAAGGGATCAGTTTCACGTGCTCTCCCTCCAACTTCACCAGTTGTTCTTTTAATTGGTCTAAAGTGGTGGCAGTCATTGCAGCTTGAACCAAATAGTCCTCCTATTCAGACACAACTATCCTCAAGCTAGCCTCCAGTTGGGCAATCTCCTTATGGATCTGTGCTATATAATTGTACTTTTTAGTGATCTGGGCAGCAAGCTTGTTCTTCAAAGCAAAACGAGCCTCACTCGCAGCGTTGAACTGTTCATACTGATCAGCCAGTTCACTGACCTCTTTAGCAAGGGTACCCTTTCTTTCCTGGAAAGTAGCTTTCTCCTCCACAAGAGCCGCAAGCAAAGCCTCGTCTTCTTCAAGAAATAGCGAGGTTGGACTCTGTTGCTTGGCTTCCTAGAGTCTGGCCACCTGGTCCTCCAGATCATTCAGAACTTTTCTCAGACCATTAGCTAGCTCCTCGTAGCCGGCAATACTCTCAAGGGCCGTCACTTGGCATTCAGCAATAGCCTTTGCAGGTCCAAAGGTGGTATTTCGGTTTAGAACTCCAGGAAGTTTTACTTTTAAAATAGAATAGAAAGCTTTGATGACTTTTTGGGCCATCTCGTCATCTTCGGAAGAGGTTGTTAGAGAGGGAGCTTGATGGGAATCTTTCGCCCCAGGAAGAGATACTTGGGAAGAAGTCGAACCTGACAATCAAGCAATATACATATTAGCAACGGGAAGAAGAACTTAAAGAGTGTAAAAGAGTTATAATTTCATACCTCCTGCCTGCTCAATGTCAACTTGAGCTAAGGAAACAAGAGCAGACCTAGGTCGCTCAATGTTAACCTCAACTGAAACAGATGTAGGTTGTTTGTCTTCTAGGCCCCAACTGGACCTAGAGCAGAGTCGGTAACAGCCGCCTCGGTACGATGATCAACTTCTTCAGCTATCGATGCCGACTTACCAAAAAATGGTTCAGAAACAAAGGCCCAAGCTGGACCCGAAGCCGGTTCAATAGCGGTCGTCCCAATGTGCCGTTTAACTACTTCTTCAGCAACCGATACTGGTTTACTGACAAAACTTTCTGCACCAACCACCCCAGAAGACCTGGGGGTAACTTCTTGTCTTGCCCAGTGTCTGGGGCAACCTCTACATATTGTTCTCTCTTCTTATCTACAAGGGAATATATGATGGCAGTCAGCCTCACGAGGAGTACACAAAATTGAAGGTGGAAAATCTCATCCGAGGTAAAGCGCAAAGATAACATACCTGCGAGAGGGTGAGCCGATTGGACTTGCTTCTCTTCCAACTTATTCATTAAAGCCCCGAGCTCAGACATATCTCCTAAAGAGATATCATAAGAAGGACTAGCTTCATCCGTCGGTTAAGGACGAATGGGAGACACTGTCGTCACGTCCACCTTTTCAGACGATGAGGCACCTGCCTCGGGCATGACATCAACGCTTTGTGCAAAGGACAAACACAAGGGTAAGAGAGCGTTATTTGAAGACAACACGAGTATTGGTTTCACCAAGACGGCTATGGAATCCAGAAAAGGATCTATCTACGGGATAGTAATGGCCTGTGATGCTGTTTCACTCCTTTGAGTTTTCTGGGAAGACCTTCTGGGAGGAGGCGAGCCGGCACCCACATCCTCGATCTCCTTTACACCTCTGACAGCATGTTTCTTCTTCCTTTTAAAAGTCGACTGTTGAGCCAATTCACTCGAAGCTTTTCATTTTTGAGGAAGATCAGGAAGAGAAGTGTCCTCTTTAATATCTTTCTTTTACGGTGCTGTAGAAGCCAGCTCATTGAGAGCTGTCCTCCTTGGTAGTGCTGCAGTTGGCTCTGCTGCAGGTGCGGCACCTTCCCTTCTATGGCCCATCATTGCTCGGGCTCGTCCTATATCGACAAGAGTAGAGGCAAGCCTAGTCCCCGATACTAAACTCTACTCACGTTCATACCGAGGACTAAGGGAATTGACCTAAGTATAAAAGTTTGCAACAATAAAGAGTAGGTAGGTTTCAGGTTTATCTTCTGGCAAAGTAAAAATTGTTCCTGTGCATCCAGTGCTGTAATAGCCCCATGTACGTGCCCCATCAATCAGGCTTCCTATCGACTGAAGATGAGGGCTAGGGTTGCCCAGAAGAAGCTGGCTATACCCAAACTGTCGTACAAAAGAACTTGGCAGATAAGGTTCCAGGAAAGTGTGGTTACTATCCCTGAGCACCAGATGAGAAGGCCTGATAGACTGGAGCCAACGGAATGCTCCAGGAGTCAAGCTCGTAGTGAGTGCTCCCTCATCTACTAAAGAATTGCCTGCACGGCCACTGCCAGATGGAGGGGACACTCTGAAGAACTCATAATTATGTAGGAAGCTCAAAGCACTCCTACAAGCATGCACCCCAGTGACGGCCCAATCTGCGTTATTGAACCTTCGAAGAAAGGCATCTCCTGCCAAAGAGTCTGCCATCAGCCCGACATTCATTAATCTGGGACAGTGCAGCACCAGCCATCCCATTAAGTATTGAAAAGAAAGTTTAGTCCTGGTAAAGTCCTTTCTACTATCAGGCATCACCGCGCTTGCAATAAAGTCCTGTAAACCTCGTTGGATGGCGCAGACCATTACAGGAAGCAGGGCGAGCCAGTATCCAAACACCAGTCTTACAGCCGAAAGAATCATACCCCGGCTCATCCTCTCGATAGACCCTGAACTACCAGGGACTACACAGTCGCGGAACCACATCATAAGAAAGGCGGCCAACACAGCCTTCTCCGACAACTTGAACTCAGCCTACCGAAAGAAGTAATAAATTGGGGATTGTCCCTCCGAATCATCACTGTCGTCAGTATCTGCTGCCCCGTGATCTGTCATCATTTGCTCTATCTCAGATTTCGTTGAGGGCTTACGAGTTGAGAAGAAGACCGAGTCGTCTTCTTCCTCTTTCTTAATGAAGACATAGTTAGTCCAAGACCTCGTATGGGGAATGGCCCCCTCGGTCTTGCCCTTCTTTGTGATCCTGTGACAAATAAAGAAGTGACAGAGTAACTCTTTGTACACTCCCACCATCTCAGGGTTTTCCTTCTCCAATTCTAAAACCTCTTCATCACAAGGAACGTATTCCTCGTACGGCTCCGTTTCCCAGGGTAGCTTTGGTATTGCCTACATCTCATGTAGAGCTAAACCCATCTCTCCACTCGAAGTAAAGAAAGTACAGATGTAATGATTGTATAACTCCACCAATATAATAAACATAGGCCAATTCACTTTTATGCCATGTTGGGTGGCTCTAACGGCATAAAACAGGCCGACAGCTTTTAGGGTGCCCTTGTAGGTCGAAAGCACCCATTCAGTAAGGCCACTCTAGAATTGGACGGAGTACCTCCAACCTTCCATCTGCAGCTTTCCTTTTGGATAAGACTCCTTCTTTGACATTATTAGATTGGAGAGGGTCTCGGCAGCATAAGGATGAAGATCAGTTGGAACATCGTTTATTATGGCCCCAGGATGCAGCCCCCTTACGGAATAGGATGTAGAGCCCTTGACACACTTGAAGGTGTCTTTCTTCCGGTCACCAGAGTTAAATTAGACTTTGCCAAAGACGACTCCATGGAGTTCAGGGGTCAGATCCCATTTTATTTGTCTCCGGACAGCTAAATCAGTAAACGCCGATAGAGGGTATTAGCGTTCCATAATCGGCAACCATATCCTCAGCTCGTTCAATCTGTAAAACCCTTAAATTTTCTACTATATTTTTTTAATAAATTTGGTAATGATTATTTTTTTGTATTGTACGTCGTGTAGTTTTATTGTACGTCGTGCGCGGAAATTCGTTTTTCGAATTTGCTCGTCGAGTGCGAATATATGCGAGCGTACATATTTTAGAAAAATATTTTTTTCTATTTTATTATATACTTTCAAAATATTATATATAATTATTATTCGTTCTATAAAAAGCCTTTTGTTTTAGCAGTTATTAATCATAAATAATATTTTATTGTATACTAGGAAAAGCATAATCATGTATACATTATTTGTGCTTACATATATACTTCATAAATATTTTATTAAGTTTATTTTTTTAAATAATAATGTATTTTTGAAATTATTATTATAGTATTTTTGGAAAACATATTTTGAAATTATTGTGGCAATTTAAATCTTGATTTGATTTATGGATATGTTTTAAATAGTAAATTAATATCTATATTTGAAATTTGATTTACCTTATTTGATTTTAAAATAAAAGATAGAATTTAATTAGATTTAAATTAGATTTTGATTTGGATTTGGATTTGGATTTATTGAATTAATTTAAATTAATAGATTGAATTATCTAATTGGGTTTAAATTATTTCTAATCCTTATCAAACAAGGATTTCTCCACCCTATAAATAAGGGAGCTTGCCATTGTTCTCTTCACGCCAATTTCTCCATCACCATAAACACAATTACGTGCCTCGTGTCGGTGTCCATCTCTTCCGTGTCAGTCGTGACGGCCTCGGGTCTGACCCCGGGTGGCATTCCAATCTTATTCCAATCTACCTTTTACATATACATTGTCATCCTCTTCGTGTCCACACACGGACACGTCATCCTCCTTCCCCGACACCATGTCCTAACCCTAAAACCTAACTCTAGAGAACCCACAACCTCCGATCCACGCCGCCACCACCACTGTCGAACTTTCGACCACCAACCCATCTTTCTCGTCTTTCTCGTCTCCACCGGCAGCTAGCACATACAACCGTAGCACACACCTTTTCGTCACCCGACCCAGCCAACATCGACCCCGCCACCGTACACCCGTCGCCATCCACCACCACCCCGGTGTACTGCTCCGCCCGCTGCCCCGTCACCACCACAGCCTACCGACACCACCACCAGCCCCTCGCCGACACCCTGACACTCCAAGCCCCACACCACCTGTCCCGGCCACTTCCCAGCCAAATCCTCCAATGCCCACCAAGTCTACCACCATCACGAAACCGATCCCCACCGCCACCATGAGCGACCGCCAGCCCAAATAAATAAAAACCTAAAATTTAGATACACCACCGCCAGGACTTACCTCCGCTGTGCCTTGCCGCGCCCGTCCGCCTGCGACCGCCCTCGTCGCCTCGATCTCTACCCACGCCTATCCGTAGCCACCGTCGGCCAGGTCCTCCCCGTGCGCCGCGCTCGCAAAGGAGCTGTCGCCCGCGTCCTCACCACCGCTGCACGACGTCGACCATCTCGGCCCGAGCGTGTGCCGTACCTCGACCCCTCTGGTACGCCGCCTCCTTCCCAGGCTGTACGCCACAGCAAGATTCGGTCACGCCGCCTCGACTGAACCCAGCGTCCGCCGTCCCACCGAGGAGCGCTGGTCGAAACCCTCTCCGTTCCCTCTCTCTTTCGCCCCCTTCTTCCCCAGTCGTCGACCCCTCTCCGCCGGTTCCAACTCTCTCCCCCGCACTCTCTCACTCTCGTCCCCGCTCTCTCTCTCTCCGTCTTCTCTTTTTCCTCTTCTCCGCCGGAGCCGAGGCCGAGCTCCCTCTCTGAGTTCTCGCTCGTTCACTCCCTCTCTTTGGAAGAGAAGGAAATGAATTCCCTTTCCTCCTTTCGGTACACCTATCCTTTCAATAACTCTATGTCTTTCTTTCTTTTCACTTTTCAACGCAGGTATGATTAGTTTTTGATCAAAGAGTCATGGTTATATTTTATTGTTTTATTAGAATAGATGCTGACAACATTCGTTTAATTACTAAGTATACTAATAATATTATTAATTTATTATATCTAATTATTATATTAGGCAGTATTTTTATTACATATCTGCATTAGAATTATTAATATGATCTTTTATATTATTCATTAGTATGTAAATAATTCCAAAAATTGTATTGTAAACAAAGTTTACCTTAGGTCTAGTATGGTATTGAACTTGAATATATTTTCAAAATAGGAAATAATTATTCTATATAGAGATTTTATATAAAAATATTTAGATTGATATCAATTATAAGATAAGTTTTTTTAAGAGTTTCAAATATCTATTATGTCCTAAATAGCTTATATATTTTTCTAAAGCAAATATATATATTCCAAAATAAGAAATATTTTAAATAAATTTTTGTATTTTCAGGTATCTATCTACAAATTATTTTGATATAGTTTTTAAATATAATATTTTCAAAAAGTAGTTATATATATTTTATTTTTACGTTTTCCTTTAAAATTAATTCTTGATCATGACTATCTGATTATTTCCTAATTCTTTGTGATCGAATTTCGAGCTTCTTTATATCGTCCTTAGCTAATTTGACTAATCCGGACTCGATGACATGGCCCATTCCAATATCTAAGATCGTCTTGCGTACTTTTGGCATGTACGACTATTTTGTGCCAATACGATCATACGTATGTCAACTGCAACCATGTCAAAGACTTGTTGGATTATCACACCACACCAGGCGTCACACCAGGCAAGTATACCTTGCTAATTAACTGTCAAATTATTTATTTTTTACATTATTTATTTTGTTTCATATTGTTAGTTTTCTTTGTTATAAACTGCGCGTCCAAGCCATACTTGGGTGAAAGCGACTCTATTAGTCATTTTACTTTACTATATGCATGTTAACTTAGTGTTAGCGGACTACCTTCTTGTTGGGGGATATTCTTATATCTTCTTTGGCCAACATCGACCCCGCCACCATACACCTGTCGCCATCCACCGCCACCCCGGTGTACTGCTCCGCCCGCTGCCCCGTCACCACCACAGCCTACCGACACCACCACCAGCCCCTCGCCGACATCCTGACACTCGAAGCCCCACACCACCTGTCCTGGCCATTTTTCAGCCAAATCCTCCAATGCCCAACAAGTCCACCACCATCACGAAACCGATCTCCACCGCCACCATGAGCGACCGCCAGCACAAATAAATAAAAACCTAAAATTTAGATACACCACCGCCAGGACTTACCTCCGCTGTGCCTTGCCGCGCCCGTCCGCCTGCGACCGCCCTCGTCGCCTCGATCTCAACCCGCGCCTATCCGTAGCCACCGCCTGCCAGGTCCTCCCCGTGCACCGCGCTCGCAGAGGAGCTATCGTCCACGTCCTCACCACCGCTGCACGACGTCGACCATCTCGGCCTGAGCGTGTGCCGCGCCTCGACCCCTCTGGTACGCCGCCTCCTTCCCAGGCTATACGCCACCGCGAGATCCGGTCACGCCGCCTCGACTGAACCCAGCGTCCGCCGTCCCACCGAGGAGCGCTGGTCGAAACCCTCTCCGTTCCCTCTCTCTTTCCGCCCCCTTCTTCCCCAGTCGCCGACCCCTCTCCGCCGGTTCCTCCTCTCTCCCCCGTACTCTCTCACTCTCGTCCCCGCTCTCTCTTTTCGCCTTCCCTTTTTCCTCTTCTCCGCCGGAGCCGAGGCCGAGCTCCCTCTCTGAGTTCTCGCTCGTTCACTCCCTCTCTTTGGAAGAGAAGGAAATGAATTCCCTTTCCTCCTTTCGGTACACCTATCCTTTCAATATCTCTATGTCTTTCTTTCTTTTCACTTTTCAACGCAGGTATGATTAGTTTTTGATCAAAGAGTCATGGTTATATTTTATTGTTTTATTAGAATAGATGCTGACAACATTCGTTTAATTACTAAGTATACTAATAATATTATTAATTTATTATATCTAATTATTATATTAGGCAGTATTTTTATTACATATCTGTATTAGAATTATTAATATGATCTTTTATATTATTCATTAGTATGTAAATAATTCCAAAAATTGTATTGTAAACAAAGTTTACCTTAGGTCTAGTATGGTATTGAACTTGAATATATTTTCAAAATAGGAAATAATTATTCTATATAGAGATTTTATATAAAAATATTTAGATTGATATCAATTATAAGATAAGTTTTTTTAAGAGTTTCAAATATCTATTATGTCCTAAATAGCTTATATATTTTTCTAAAGAAAATATATATATTCCAAAATAAGAAATATTTTAAATAAATTTCTGTATTTTCAGGTATCTATCTACAAATTATTTTGATATAGTTTTTAAATATAATATTTTCAAAAAGTAGTTATATATATTTTATTTTTACGTTTTCCTTTAAAATTAATTCTTGATCATGACTATCTGATTATTTCCTAATTCTTTGTGATCGAATTTCGAGCTTCTTTATATCGTCCTTAGCTAATTTGACTAATCCGGACTCGATGACATGGCCCATTCCATTATTTAAGATCGTCTTGCGTACTTTTGGCATGTACGACTATTTTGTGCAAATACGATCATACGTATGTCAACTGCAACCATGTCAAAGACTTGTTGGATTATCACACCACACCAGGCGTCACACCAGGCTAGTATACCTTGCTAATTAACTGTCAAATTATTTATTTTTTATATTATTTATTTTTTTTCATATTGTTAGTTTACTTTACTATATGCATGTTAACTTAGTGTTAGCGGACTACCTTCTTGTTGGGGGATATTCTTATATCTTCCTTGGCCATGACATACACACTACACGGTTGGAGACAATTTGCTAGGGGCATGACTTATGGACTGGCCCTCTCTAAAGTCGTGTGACGGATAGATGATCGTAACTGCTATGACTAGGGTTTAGAGACTCAAGCAGTTACAAAACTGGACGAGCCATGGAAATGACTTGGTCAGTATGGGAAATATTGGAGGAGGACAGTCGCTAGTGCGTATGGGAAGCCAAATAGGTAAACCATAGTCTCCGGATGGAACTATGGCGATATATTTGCAGATATCCTCTGACGTTTTGGACGTTACGGCCGGATACAGATGACTGGATGCCAGTTACGTACACATAGCCTAAAATTCCACCCATGTGCATGAAAGTTGTCCTCTAAATTGCACATTAGGCGGTTAGAATCTCCCTTGCATATTTGTCTAGGAGAGTCTTTACATATTATTATTTTATTATTCTGACAGTTTATATTAGTATGTTCTTCCTGTATCTTGCTACGTCCGTCTGAGGACCTGGTTATTCTCTAGGTGTGTGCTTTCATGATTCACTGCAGGTGTTCTAGCCAAGGCCGTGATTCTCTCCAATCTTTCGAAGATGATTGCGCTTGGTTCGTCTTGCCATTTTTTTGATCGATTCTTGTACATTTCTTTCATTGAGATAGTTGGTAGTGGATTTGTCTCCGCCCAACGATTGTATCATAAATATTCAAGTTGATTTTTTTTATTATTATTCTTTTCATTGTGGATGAGATTTAGTTTGCCTTGGATTACTGCATTTTTCAGCTTATGTATACATACAAGGCCCATGTACTTCGTACGTATACAGCTTGCATATCTACGTTCCTAGTCCTACTTTTTTGGGATTGGGGCGTTACATGTTTTTGTGGTGGCCCATGCAAGTCAAGATAAATTGTTTGGTTACTTTACCGTACCAAGCAACCCTGCGTATAGGATTAAAGTCTAGGATCTCATCCACACACTTGACCTCTTTTCTCGATTCCATATTCGACCGACTCCTCAATTGCATCTTGCTTAATTCCTTCTATCATTATTCTTATCTTCCCTTCGTGCTTGCTAGAGATTGACCCTACTAGTTAGATGTCCCAAACTCCCTTAGCTTAATTTTTTTTTAAGTTGGACAGAATACCTTATGACCTAGCATTCCCTTTGTCCTTGTGACCTATATTAGCAAGTTCAATTAGGTTCTAGAATTTAGAGGACCCTAATCCATCTAGTCAACCAAAGACTTGGACAAAAGAGACTATAGGACGACTGTATAGAGACCAACATAGAATGACTTAAATTTTAAGGACTTTGACCAAATTCTACTTTATTTCAATCTTAATCTCACGTGCCCATATTTTTACTATCTAGACTAATGATGCTAATGTAGCCTAATTTTTGCAAGATCAATTCTTTATCAAGCTTGTTCATGACATATGCTACTAAGCACTCACTAGCATATTGTCTAATCAGAACCGGTGCATGATGGTCTGATCAACCGAGTGCACTTTGGTTCGCTTTTGTCTATTATTCTACGTGGATGGAACATAATTAAACTTGTCCTCTATAGTCCCATCCGCGACTGCCTTGGCAACTCCTTTTGAATTATTCGGTCGCCTTTGAAACCACGTATTCGTATTCGTATTCGATAACGCCTTCTTCGAACTCTATATTGCGTTTGCCTTCACCTATTTTTAGAAGGACGAATGCGTTATGCTAGAACTTCCTCTAGCCTTCCTATCGATTATGACCATTATCACTCGATGTTGTTATTTTTTTGTCTTAAACTACTTGTCCTTCTTTCGGCCCAATATTTACTAATATCGCTTAATTTAGGTGTAACCCTAATTCGCTCTCTTAAATCGTGCCCTCAACTTACTTTCAAAACATATCTTTTAGGCCGCTCATTATTCTCTTGATACCAAATTACTCCTTTGCAAGTTATCATGACTAACTTTAAAATGTTATCTTTTAAGCCACGGCTTGCTAATCGCATGTCCAACATCATCTCTTTGTCTCGTCAATTAATTGATTGTTCCCTACCGATACCCCCTTGTGTCTTCTCACCCCCTCCTAATTCTTAATTTCGAGGACGAAATTCTTTTAAGTTGGATAGGATGTAAAACCCCTAAATTTTCTACTATATTTTTTAATAAATTTGGTAATAATTATTTTTTTTGTATTGTACGTCGCGTAGTTTTATTGTACGTCGCGGAAATTCATTTTTCGAATTTGCTCGTCGAGTGCAAATATGTGCGAGCGTACATATTTTAGAAAAACATTTTTTTTATTTTATTATATACTTTCAAAATATTATATATAATTATTCGTGCTATAAAAAGCCTTTTGTTTTTAGCAGTTATTAATCATAAATAATATTTTATTGTATACTAGGAAAAGCATAATCATATATACATTATTTGTGCTTATATATATATTTCATAAATATTTTATTAAGTTTATTTTTTTAAATAATAATGTATTTTCGAAATTATTATTATAGTATTTTTGGAAAACATATTTTGAAATTATTGTGGCAATTTAAATCTTGATTTAATTTATGGATATGTTTTAAATAGTAAATTAATATCTATATTTGAAATTTGATTTACCTTATTTGATTTTAAAATAAAAGATAGAATTTAATTAGATTTAAATTGGATTTTGATTTGGATTTGGATTTATTGAATTAATTTAAATTAATAGATTGAATTATCTAATTGGGTTTAAATTATTCATAATCCTTATCAAACAAGGATTTCTCCACCCTATAAATAGGGGAGCTTGCCATTGTTCTCTTCACGCCAATTTCTCCATCACCACAAACACAATTACGTGCCTCGTGTCGGTGTCCATCTCTTCCATGTCAGCCGTGACGGCCTCGGGTCCGACCCCGGGTGTCATTCCAATCTTATTCCAATCTACCTTTTTATATATACATTGTCACCCTCTTCGTGTCCACACACGGACACGTCATCCTCCTTTCCTGACACCAAGTCCTAACCCTAAAACCTAACTCTAGAGAACCCACAACATCCGATCCACGCCGCCACCACCACTGTCGAACTTCCGACCACCAACCCGTCTTCCTCGTCTCCACCAGCAGCTAGCACCTACAACCGCAGCACACACCCTTTCGTCATACGATCCAGCCAACATCGACCCCGCCACCATACACCCGTCGCCATCCACCGCCACCCCGGTGTACTGCTCCGCCTGCTGCCCCGTCACCACCACAGCCTACCGACACCACCACCAGTCCCTCACCGACACCCTGACACTCTAAGCCCCGCACCACCTGTCCCGGCCACTTCCCGGCCAAATCCTCCAACGCCCACCGAGTCCACCACCATCACGAAACCGATCTCCACCACCACCATAAGCGACCGCCAGCCCAAAAAAACAAAAACCCAAAATTTAGACACACCACCACCGCCAGGACTTACCTCTGCCGCGCCTTGCCGTACCCGTCCGTCTACGACAACCCTCGTCGCCTCGATCTCCGCTCGCGCCTAGCCGTAGCCACCGTCGGCCAGGTCCTTCCTGTGTGCCGCGCTCGCAGAGGAGCCGCCTTCCGCGTCCTCACCACCGCTGTACGGCGCCGACCATCTCTGCCCGAGCGTGCGCCGCGCCTCGACCCTTCTTGTACGCCGCCTCCTTCTCAGGCCATGCGCTACCGCGAGATCCGGTTATGCCGCCTCGACTGAACCCCGCGTCCGCCGTCCCATCGAGGAGCGCCGGTCGAAACCCTCTTTGTTCCCTCTCTCTTCCGTCCCCTTCTTCCCCAGTCGTCGACCCCTCTCCGCCGGTTCCTCCTCTCTCCCCCGCACTCTCTCACTCTCGTCCCCACTCTCTCTCTCTGTCTTCCCTTTTTCCTCTTCTCCGCCGGAGCCGAGGCCGAGCTCCCTCTCTGAGTTCTCGCTCGTTCACTCCCTCTCTTTTGAAGGGAAGGAAATGAATTCTCTTTCCTCGTTTTGGTACACAGGTATGATTAGTTTTTGATCAAAGAGTCATAGTTATATTTTATTGTTTTATTAGAATAGATGCAGACAACATTCGTTTAATTACTAAGTATACTAATAATATTATTATTTTATTATATCTAATTATTATATTAGGCAGTATTTTTATTACATATCTGCATTAGAATTATTAATATGATCTTTGATATTATTCATTAGCATGTAAATAATTCCAAAAATTGTATTGTAAACAAAGTTCACCTTAGGTCTAGTATGGTATTGAACTTGAATATATTTTCAAAATAGGAAATAATTATTCTATATAGAGATTTTATATAAAAATATTTAGATTGATAAGTTTTTTTAAGAGTTTCAAATATCTATTATGTCCTAAATAGCTTATATATTTTTCTAAAGCAAATATATATATTCCAAAATAAGAAATATTTTAAATAAATTTTCGTATTTTTAGGTATCTATCTACAAATTATTTTGATATAGTTTTTAAATATAATATTTTCAAAAAGTAGTTATATATATTTTATTTTTACGTTTTCCTTTAAAATCAATTCTTGATCATCACTATCTGATTATTTCCTAATTCTTTGTGATCGAATTTCGAGCTTCTTTTTATCGTCCCTTGCTAATTTGACTAATCCGAACTCGATGACATGGTCCATTCCATTATCTAAGATCGTCTTGCGTACTTTTGGCATGTACGACTATTTTGTGCCAACACGATCATACGCACGTCAACTACAACCATGTCAAGGACTTGTTGGATTATCGCACCACACCAGGCGTCACACCAGGCAAGTATACCTTGCTAATTAACTGTCAAATTATTTATTTTTTGTATTATTTATTTTGTTTCATATTTTTAGTTTCCTTTGTTATAAACTGCGTGTCCAAGCCATACTTGGGTGCAAGAGACTCTATTAGTCATTTTATTTTACTATATGCATGTTAACTTAGTATTAGCGGACTACCTTCTTGTTGGGGGATATCCTTATATCTCCCTTGGCCATGACACACACACTACACGGTTGGAGACATATTGCTAGGGGCACGACTTATGGACTGGCCCTCTCTAAAGTCGTGTGACGGATAGATGATCATAACTGCTATGACTAGGGTTTAGAGACTCAAGCAGTTACAAAACTGGACGAGCCATGGACATGACTTGGTCAGTGTGGAAAATATTGGGGGAGGACAGTTGCTAGTGCGTATGGGAAGCCAAACAGGTAAACCATAGTCTCCGGATGGAACTATGGCGATATATTTGCAGATATCCTCTGACGTTTTGGACGTTACGGCCGGATACAGATGACTGGATGCCAGTTACGTACACATAGCCTAAAATCCCACCCATGTGCATGAAAGTTGTCCTCTAAATTGTACATTAGGCAGTTAGAATCTCCCTTGCATATTTGTCTAGGAGAGTCTTTACATATTATTATTTTATTATTCTGAAAGTTCATATTAGCATGTTCTTCCTGTATCTTACTACGTCCGTCTGAGGACCTGGTTATTCCCCAGGTGTGTGCTTTCATGATTTACTGCAGGTGTTCTAGCCAAGGCCATGATTCTCTCCAATCCTTCGAAGACGATTGTGCTTGGTTCGTCTTGCCTTTTTTTGATCGATTCTTGTACATTTCTTTCATTGAGATAGTTGGTAGTGGACTTTGTCTCCACCCAACGATTGTATCATAAATATTCAAGTTGGTTTTTTATTATTATTCTTTTTATTTTGGATGAGATTTAGTTTTTCTTGGATTACTGCATTTTACAGCTTATGTATACATACAAGGCCCATGCACTTCGTAAGTATACAGCTGGCATGTCTAAGTTCCTAGTCCTATATATTTTGGGACTGGGGCATTATACAATCTGACCACCAGAGGGTCCCTTAGACGTTTTGGCTCGTCACCCTCAAACTCCAGGCTGTCATCGAACAGAAAGTACGATCTCTTGAAGCTCCGTGCCCCTTCGAGCAAGAACTTCTCATTGTTCATCATCTACTTTAGGAATGTCTTGTCCTATTCAAGCATAGCGATCATTCATACCGAAGGCTAGTTTTGGCTGATTTTAGCTTGAACGTTCCTTATCATGACAGTGACGAGGCTTAAATCCAGAGCATGGCGGGCAGAGCTGAGAGGAATCCCACCAAGAGCTGGGACAACCATGTCAACTGCAAAAACAGAACAAAACGTCAGAAAAAAGACTAAGTCCTGGAAAAACATTTTATGCGCCTGAATTATATGTGCCCACATAGCCTTTCGGCGCATAGTAATCCTTCTTGAACACAGAGCGTTCTGCGTAGGCGCAAAACACACAACAAAAGTGTATGGGCGCATACATCTGTGTGCGCATAAGAATGCTCACAGAAGCTTGTTGGTTTAGGCGCATATCGATGGTTATGCGCCCAAGCAAGGATCAGTTCGAGCGTCGCAAATTAACGCTCTGGACTTTGTTTCAAGGACAGTACCTCACCTAGAATGGGGTCTTGGACTAGTGAAGACGTTGTCGAAGGGGAGAACCACTCGTTGCAGCCTCCTTACCCTCCGCGGACCTCTTGGGAGTCGAAGCAGCCTTGGGAGACATGATTCCACGTGAAAGAGAAAAAAGAAAAACTCTTAGAAATTTCTGAAAAGATGAGAGAATAAATTTTCTCTCTCCTCGGGCCCATTTATAGGCAAAATAGGATATTATGCGCCCACATGACCTATGAATCCACATGACCTATGCGCCCACACGGTCTATGCGCGCACACAGAGACTTAGTCTTTTGCACATTAAGCACCTGCTACTTGTTGATGTGGACAATGCATAGACATCGCACGAAGGATGGACCTATTCAAATTTTGCTCCGATGAATCTGTCAGTTCAAATTTTCTAGAAAGATCTCAACAGCCATCTTTTGACAGCTTGGCAAGCATCTATGCGCCCATAGAGAAAGTTTTGCTATGCGCCCACAGAGTCATAAGAAGACAGTCTCCCATGCTTCTTTCAAAGTATTTCAAACTCGTTCGAATATCAAAAACTTTGAAAGGGGTCATGTAGAAGCATGAAAATTTTAGCATTATTCGCCCAAGTATGGAAGTAGCCATGCACCCAAGTCACAAATAGTCATGCGCCCAAGTCACAAACAGTTATGTGCCCACATGGCCAAAGGGGCTATGCGCCCACTGCATTTTCTCTATGCAGTAAAAACATGCGCCCAAGGCAAGAATAACCCTATGACCCAGTCAACATCCACGATCAATCATAGGCCGAGGCATGCGGCCACGTCAGTCTCCACGAGCAGTCGTGCATCGAAGCATGCGGCCACGTCAATCCCACTATCTATCCACGATCATGTAGTCTCTATGCGCCTACACCCTATGCGCCCAAATGAAGACTATGTGCCTACAGGGAAATTAATGTATTTTCCTCCTGTGTACGCATAATAGTTGTTTTAATGTAAAACGACTATAAATAGAGGTCACATACCTCTTCAAAAACATAGAACGGAGAGCATTTCAAGAGCCAAATTGCTGTCCTTCTTGCCAGTGAGCCGAGAGTTAGCAATTTTCTTAGGTTTTCTCCCACTTTTGTAAATCGGAGTGTCAACGGAGTAAAGGAGCAACTGCTGCTCGATCTCTATCGTCCCATTCCCCAGAATTATTTTTCTAATCGGGGATTCTCAGTGCAGGATCGCTCAGGCGAACTCGATTTGTGGTGCCTTGCGCCAATAAGAAAAGACAGTGCTTCTTCTTCTTTTTTTGTGTGTCCACAATACTAGTAGTAGTGTGAGCCCTCCCCATTATTATAACCCTCCTTATTTATTGTTCATATTAATTTTTGCTATTATTAGTATTACCATTATTATTATTATATTTATTACTGTTATTATTATCATTATTACTACTAACAATATCATCATTTGTTTATTTATTTATTTCCTTAGAAATGATTTTTCTAATATATATAATGGGTATATTTATGAAGGTAAATATTTATATAAAATAAAGTTCAGGAATTTAGATTTTTATAAAAATATATTTTTTATATAAATCTTTTATATGCATTCAGATATACAATTTATATATATATATATATATATATATATATATATATATATATATATTTTTATATATATATATATATATATATATATATATATATATATATACTTATAAACAAAAAATAATAATAATAACTAACATGGAACAGTGTTATGCATTGCTCCTTCACCTCTTTTCCCGAAGCCAGATTCGAATCAGGAAGAAAATGAAAAAGACTCGATAGTTTGAGTATTTGAATCAAACTCGATTCCAAACCAAATTTGATCCAATCTTTTTCTACTTAATCCAAATCCTATTCTCCACGGCCTAGTTCCAGTTTCGGATTATTCGATCTTAAATAAGATCCAAATCCTCGCTATAAAATAACGGAGTCCTTATTTCTTTGTTTTGCAAGAAACCTCGACTTCCTTCCATAACGAACCCAGAGTCTCTTCGAAACCCTGCGACCCTAGGCCAACTCCACGTACATGCCATCTCTGTACCTGCGTACAGTCGTGGATCACCGAAGATGTGGCCAGCACCCGACCGCGCGTGGTGCTGCACAACAGCAGCAGCGGATTGAGCGACCCAACTTTATCGAGACGAATCTTCCTCCAAGTTTGATCATTTTCCAAACCAAACATACAGGTATGACCATAACCTGACCCCCTTCGATCCCTTTCAATCATAATTTATTCTAACACAAGGAATTGATCGAGAAACTCCTCTAAAAATCACGAAAAACCTTGTTTCCAGGATTCGAAATAGAACAAAAACAGTCCCAACCCCTCAACTTTGGAGGCTGATTGTGGTTCATCCAAATAGAATTATAGAATACCCCCTGAATAGGAGTTGTAGACAACCTAACCATGTATAAATCCTTTCAACCAGTTTTATTTTTAGACAAATAGTCTCTGTTTAATTTTAGTTCCAATATGAGAAGAAAAAAATCGGTTTTAAAACTTTAAAAAACTTTGATACAAAGTCCGTCCCGACAAACCGAACGACTTCGTCGCAAAACGAAGGCATCGAAAGGTGCATATCGACTTTATAGATATGTGGACTTTGACGGAATTCGAATTGATTGCGTGTGGGCGACGAATTTGATGTGTATCCGTCAAAATTTACCATATCAACCCCTTTGCCAATTTCCCAATAACTTTCTACACATTTGTCGTATCTAGACAAAACTTGTGCCAATAGGACCGAATCATTTTTCTGGTCCTCTATGCCAAGTTTGGTCCGATTCTGAAAAGGTCGACCGGAATGTCTTTTTGGCGAGCCCGAGACCTGATCCAACGAACGGAATTATACACGGCCGACCGGAATCCAACTTTGGACATACGGTTGGGTTCATCTCCTCAAGCCAGACCCATAGACATGTAGTTTGACGACTTTAGAGACCGTAGGTACTGGCATATTTTTCGGTACAAGACAGGTCCAACAGCGGATATCGTTTTGACCTAAAATTACGAATTTGCCCCTATGTCCAGAATTGGACTTATGGGTATTCTATCCTAGCTATTTTCCTTATTCTAAAAACGTTCATGGTATTTATTTTAGCATACGAGGACGTTTATGAGATTTGACTTTCTATACTTCACTAATCTGTCGATTCGAGCTATTGGACGTCGCCCTTTCTGCACATAACCTCAGGCAAGATATCTTGTCATTTGTTATCTATTTATTTTAGCTTACATTTTATGCATTTACTTATTATTTACTTTCTGCAAAATAAACTATGATACATGGCATAATTAGATAGAATTTTACTGTTCAGTTATATTTCCTGCTATATACTATTTTCATACACATTGAACTTAGATTTAAGGGACCACCCTTTCTGTGTTACATTAATAGGCCTTGACATATGTGTTCCATGGAGTTGCAAGTCGCATATAGAACTCGGACATGCGTGACTGGCTGGCCACCAGTACATATAAGCCGTGCAATTGGATTAACCGCTAATAGTATTGCATGATTAGTTTGACTTAGCGGATAATAGAGGTTACCGTTGTTGATATAACATAGTAGGTCTGGGGTGGAGAGAACAATTCCTTAGTGTATGGGCTACTATACACTTACCTTTGTGATTCGGAAGCTCCGTTGGCGATACAGTGTGAGATGATCCTTTATTTTACTGACGGCCACTGACGTTTTGCGAAACGTCATGCTCTTTTTTATTATGACACTAGTGCCCCAAGGGGGGACCATTTCGATCCCATTTTAGCCAGATTCCATTCGTTGGAGGTTTGTTCTTAAAACTGTATTCACTTAGATTGGTTAGGCTACCTTATCCGTTAGGTATGATTACTTTCGGTTTGGGTACTTATATCTGATCGTGGCTTAGAACTGTAATTTGTCGCGGACTAGTTTGTCACATCTTGTCCTTATTTGGTTGTAGGTGTGGCTCGCTACTCCGATAAGAAGGTACTGAATCTTGTTGTGGTTCGGATACCATATTGGATTCATGACTTGGGAAGATACTTCATCGTGGATTGGTGTGCCATCTCCTATCCTTGTTTGGTTGGGGGGATGGTATGCTAATTCAAAGGTGGGTATTTGACCATGTTATAATCTGATTCGACTTATTATTGAGCAGTGTATATTCAGTTTTATGGCATGATATTATGTATCTTGTTACGTCCCTCTGAGTACCTGGTGATCTCTCTAGGTGTGTGCTATTGTCTTTTCGTATGTGTTCTAGCCAAGGCCGTGATCTTCAATATTCCTTCGAAGATGATTGCTCTTGGATCGTCCTTTGCTTCGTTTATCAAACTCTTCCATTGTTCAAGTGTTCCTCTCTTTTAAATAGTTGGTCGTGGATTTGTCTCCGTCTAACATATTGTACAAAGATATTTCATAGTTGATTATATGATATCTTTTATTCCTTTATTTTGTGGATGAGATTAGTGTATCATGGTTTACTGTATTTTACAGCTTATGTATACATACAAGGATTCTATATACTTCGTATGTATGCAGCTGACATGTCTACGTACTTAGTCCTAGGTATTTTAGGACTGGGGAGTTATATGTTTTTGTGGTGGCCCATGCAGGTCAAGATAAATTATTTGGTTAATTTATCGTGCCAAGCAAGCCTGCATATAGGAATAGACTCTAGAATCTCATCCACGTACTTGGCCTCCTTTCGCTATTCTAATTTCAAACTCTCACTTGACTCATTGATTGCATCTTGCTTGACCTCTTCTATCATAAATCTTATCTTCCCTTTGTGCTTGATAGAGGTAGAAGAATGACTTGTAGGCCTCATTGATCCAATTACACTATTAGTTAAATTCTTATAAGTTGGCTAGAGTGCTTCACGACCTAGTATTCACTTTGACCTTATGACCTATTTAGATGATGCTAAGAACATTACCTAGACTATAAATCCTTAAGAGGCCATACCTCATTTTAAAGCCTTAGCCAAGAAGACAATAGGACAACTGCATAGGCACGAACACAAGACAAGACTTAGATTCTTAAGGAACTTGAATTAGTTGTACTTTCTCTCATCATTATCTCGCGTACTTATAATTTACCATCATGACCAATACTGCTATTATAGACTAGTTTTGTGAGCTTACTCTTCTATTGAGCTTGTTCAAGACATGTTATTTGGGCACGTCCACTAGTATATTGTCTAATCAGAACCGGTGCATGATGGTCTGATTAACCTAGTACACTTGGTTCGCTCTTCGTATGATTACTCTATGTGGATTGAGATATAGTTAAACTTGTCCTTTAAGATCTCATCTGCAACAGTCATGACAAACTTTCTTTTTGAACTATTCAACCGCTCTTGGAACACATATTTGCAAATCGATTCCATCCCCCTCGAACTCTTATTGATTTTCGTCACCTATTTCGTAGAACAAATGCTCGTAGACACGGAGTATTCCCCTATGGCCATGAAGGCTATATAGACACAATCGTTTCCATCTATTTGAAATCAGAGAACAATCTTTACACTTGATTCATATCTACTGTATCCAATTACGTCGTTTAGTATTCTTTATTAATCAAGAGTTGAGGTACTATATCACGACTTTGAATGTTTCTAACCTCATTAAACCTAAAACCGTGTCTTAGTTCTGTAGAGTATAGAATGTAAGCCCTCTAAATTTTAAGATTTGCTAGTATTACCAATTGATTAGGATAAGTTGGTTTATATTAGGATGAAAATCAGTACCTCATGAGCACCCACTTCATATTTAGATCACTTGGTGTCCTCGACCATGACGTTGCTATTTGGAGCACGAGATTAGCTGTTACCTTCCAACAAATTTTATATACAAGACCTAGACGACTCCACCTTCATTTAGGCATTTCATGTCCCACTCAAATATGTCCCCTGGTACTCTATTTCATGATATGACTTTCAGATCAAAAAGACTACTATAACCCTTACCGTAATACCGATGTACTTTCCAACCTCAATTAGAGATCCAACCTCGACTCAATTCTTTCGACCCAATATATGGTTGTAATCCACTCGAAGTCCACTACACACTTGCTACTAGTGTGCCACTCAATGGAGTCCATATGTTCTACTTAGACATAAAAGTCACAAAAGGTGCATTTTGGACTTAAGGACCTAGTAACCCATCCGACTGACAATTAGCTCAGCCACTTGAGTTAAAACCTATTATAGGTTGCCCTAACCTAATAGGAATGGTTTAGATAGATTTTTGGAATCTTGTCCAGCCAATATAGATTAAAATCCAAGACTTAAACTAATCAAAGATTGGTTCCAACAGAACTAATAAATCATTGGTTTATAACGTATATTTCTATCCGTATCATCTTGATACCTTTACTGTGACTTTGATGTTTGGTACAAAACACTAGCCATTTTCTTCCAACAAATTTTACCCTCATGAACTAGACAAGCTACTCTACACACATAACATACATGTCCCACACAAACACACCATCTTGTGCTCCATTTTGGTTTCACTATAGGTATGACACATTTTTTTCCCTTAGAACAAACCAATGAGGCCTATTTTTGTCCCATTTGATTTTTAACCATGCAATTTTGACCCATTCCCTAAAAATGACTGGATACCCATGATCCATGCAAGGCTAAGACTACTCTCTCTTGTAGGATATGTTGTCAGTTGGGATCCCTTCTACAACTACCACCTCTATCTTTTGGAAACCGATTTATGATTTGATGTAATTACTCTTCCTTCGTGTTCAGCCTCATTATATATTATGTTTTGTTTTGTTATATTAAGTTTTATTTTAATTTCGAGGATAAAATTTTTATAAGCTGGGTAGGATGTAATCCTCCAAAAAATTAGAGAAATTTTACTATTATTTTTAATTTCTTAAATAATTTATTTTTTAATTATTTTGTTATTATTTATAAATGTAGCCTTAGCCATGCTTAAAAATTTGTTATGTACACTAATCAGACAATATGGCACGGCTAGTGCAGTCAAGTGCCTTGACTAGCATATTAGCTGTAGGTGCCACTAGATTTATTTTCTTTGGATATTTAGTTGTTTAAATTCATCTAATTGTATTATGGCTATGTTTTTCCATTTTTAATATTCATTTATTATTTATATTTTTGAGATTTAAAATTTATAGTCTGTAAGAAAATATACTAGTAGTAATATGAGCCCTCCCCATTATTATAACCCTCCTAATTTTTTGTTCATATTAATTTTTGCTATTATTAGTATTACCATTGTTATTATTATTATATTTATTACTGTTATTATTATCATTATTACTACTAACAATATCATTATTTGTTTATTTATTTATTTCCTTAGAAATGATTTTTCTAATATAAAAGGTATATTTATGAAGGTAAATATTTATATAAAATAAAGTTTAGGAATTTAGCTTTTTATAAAAATATATTTTTTATATAAATTTTTTTATATGCATTCAGATATACAATTTACTTATATATATAGTTTTATCTAAAATATATATATATATATATATATATATATATATATATATATATATATATATATAAATAGAAAAGAAAAAAATAACATGGAACAGTTCTATGCATTGTTCCTTCACCGCTTTCCAAGAAGCCTGAGTCGAATCAGGAAAAAAAAGAAAAAGACTCGATAGTTTGAGTATTTGAATCAAACTCGATTCCAAACCAAATTCGATCCAATCTTTTTCTACTTAATCCAAATCCTATTCTCCACGGCCTAATCCCAGTTTTGGATTAATCGATCTTAAATAAGATCCAAATTCTCGCTATAAAATAGCGGAGTCCTTGTCTCTCTGTCTCGCAAGAAATCTCGACTTCCTTCTTTAACGAACCCAGAGTCTCTTCGAAATCCCGCGACCCCAGGCCAACTTCGCGTACATGCCATCTCTATGCCTGCGCACAGCCGTTGATCACCGGAGATGCGGCGAGCCCCGCCCGTACGTGACGCCGCACAACAGCAACAGCGGGTTGAGCGACCCAACTTCGCCGAGACGAATCTTCCTCCAAGTTTGATCGTTTCCCAAACCAATTGCACAGGTATGACCATAACCTGACCCCCTTTGATAATTTTCAATCATAATTTATTCTAATACAAGGAATTGATCGAGAAACTCCTCCAAAAATCACGAAAAACCTTGTTTCCAGGAATTCAAAACAGAACAAAAACAGTCCTAACCCCTCAACTTTGGAGGCTGATTGCGGTTCATCCAAATAGAATTATAGAATACCCCCTGAATAGGAGTTGTAGACAACCTAACCATGTATAAATCCTTTCAACCAGTTTTATTTTTAGACAAATAGTCTCTGTTTAATTTTAGTTCCAATATGAGAAAAAAATCGATTTTAAAACTTTGAAAAACTTCGATACAAAGCGTCCCGACAAACCGAAAGACTTTGTCACAAACCGAAGGCATCAGAAGGTGTGTATCGACTTTATGGACGTGTGGACTTTGACGTAATTCGAATTGGTTGCGTGTGCGCGACGAATTTGTTGCGTATCCGTCAAAATTTATCGTATCGGCCCCTTTGCAAATTTTTTAATTGCTTTGTGCATGTTCGTTGTATCGAGATAAAACTTATACCAACAGGACCGGATTATTTTTCTGGTCCTATACGCCAAGTTTGGTCCGATTCTGAGAAGGTCGACCGGAATGCCTTTTTGGCAGGCCTGCGACCCGATCCAACGGACGAAATTGTGCACGGCCTATCGAAATCCAACTTTGGACATAAGGTTGGGTTCGTCTCCTCAAGCCAGGCCCATATACATGTAGTTGACGACTTTAGGGACCGTATGTACTGGCACGCTTTTCGGTACAAAACGGGTCCAACAGCGGACATCGTTTTGACCCAAAATTATGATTTTACCCCTGTATCCAGAATTGGACTTATGGGTAGTCTATTCTAGCTATTTTCCTTATTCTAGAAACGTTCGTGGTATTTATTTCAGCATCCGAGGACATTTGTGAGATTTGACTTTCTAGGCTTCGCTAATCTGTCGATTCGAGCTATTGGACGTCGCCCTTTCTGCACACAACCTCAGGCAAGTTACCTTGCCATTTGTTGTCTATTTATTTTAGGTCTTATTTTATGCATTTACTTATTATTTACTTTCTGTAAAATAAACTGTGATACATGGCATAATTAGATAGAATTTTATTGTTCAGTTCTATTTCCTGCTATGTACTATTTTTATACATATTGCACATAGATTTAGGGGACCACCCTTTGAGTATTGCATTCATAGGCCTTGACACATTTGTGCCACGGATTTGCGAGTCGCATATAAAAATCGGACATGCATGACTGGCTGGCCACCAGTACGTATAAGCCGTGCGATAGGATTAACCGCTAATAGTGTTGCATGATTAGTTTGACTTAGCGGTTAACAGAGGTTATGTGTAGTTGATACAACATAGTAGGCATGGGGCGGGAAGGACAATTCCTTAGCATATGGGATACTATACTCTTACCTTTTGTGATCCGAAAGCTCCGCTGGAGATACAGTGTGAGATGATCCTTTATTTTACTGACGGCCACTAACGTTGTGCAAAACGTCATGCTCTTACTTATTGGGCTTCTGTTACCCCAAGGAAGGACCATGTCGATCCCATTTTAGCCAGATCTAATGCGATGGAGGTTTGTTCTAAAAACTGCATTCACATAGATTGGTTAGGCTACCTTATCCGTTATGTATGAGTACTTTCAATTTGGGTACTTATATCTGATCGTGGCTTGGTGTCACGCCCCAGAACCAGAATACTGGAGAGCGGGGGCGTACATAGCCAGCTACGTATATTTAAATAGAATACATCTCAACTATATGGTCACGGCTGTCTAGATATGAGAGTTTACTACAAGCCAACAGTCTCTTAAGGTCAAGCCTTCTGTCTCAATCTCAAGCAAATAATATAATCACAAGATGTTTGACCACCAAATATACAATAAAAGGCGTCCCAAATATTACATATCAGCTGATCATGAAGCTAGTCGTACAAAATACTAGGACTAGCAAGAGTTAAGTCATACATGATCAACCCTAGGATTTGTTAATCATGTTTACAGCCCGTAGGCAGACAGTAAGTAAAGGTGCATCAAACTAACAGATGCTCGTCGGCTAAACGCCTCAAAAGAATAATTTTACAATAGAGTGAGCGAAACAAAAATAGAAAACCTACTCGTAGCCCGGGTTCCTTCTAGTTGCCACCATCGGACTGGAGGTTCGAAAGATCCTCGGGAGCTGCTCCGAAATCTGGCCACACAAAACCAGCTGGGTCAAACCCCAGAAAGAGCAAGTGCCACAAAGGAGGCCACAAAATAAGAACAAAAGCCAGCATATCAGAACATAAGAAAAGAAAGAAAAGTACAAGTAATAAAGAGCATGTCAGGACAATAAACGACTAGGGACGTGGAACCATTCTGGGAGCCAGGTTACAACCCGTAAACCAAACAAGGACCGGGGTTGTAACCCTTCGCCTGAATAGCTCCTTGTCTCTACCCAATTATTGTTAGAGATAAGTAAAACAAGCATGTACAAGAGTTCCAGGTACAGGGACTAGACAAGACTTAGACAAGGCTGGACTCCATCCATTCATAAAGCGGCCAAGCAATTACTACGGCTTACTACTTAACTAACTAGGGTTATCACAAGCCTAATTACTAACGAGATGCAATAAGAATTTCCCAGTCCCAAGCCCTGCAGACCATCCAGTTATCCTTCCGCGGGTTGAGAGTATGGTTGGGTACATCGCCCCGGAGACGATATACCCTTAGGTGACTTAGAGGGTGCAACACATGACAGTGCGCTGGAAATGTGCTCTACTCGTCGGCAAGCTACAAGTCCAATTAAGAGCGCCCAGATAACGAGATTGCCTGTGACTGGAAATTCTCCATGAACTATAGTTCGATCTAGTCATTAGCCTAATCCATGTTCAGTATGAATTCCTGACCGTGGGAACCAGGGAGTCACGTCCTAGACATGATGCAAGACAAGACAAGTGGATTGCACAAGCAAGCAAGCAGGAACACCCACGGTGTTAAGTTGATTATACGAGTCAAGTTACAAGTTACAAGTCAAGTCAAGTCAGGAATACGCCGCCACGGGCCACTATCAAGTTATCAAGATAAATCATGTCAGGATACTTGTCAGGAGTGCGCCACGACGGGCCACTATCATGTCAGGTTGGTCATGTCAGGAGTGCACCACTATGGGTCACTGTCGTGTTATGCTAGTTCCTTGTCATACCATGCCATGTACAATAGTCATTCCAAACATATTACGTAAAATCAAGTTCATGACAAAAGGCGTAAGGATATAAAATAGACGTAAAATATCTAATAAAATATCAATATACAGGGCTATAGAAGAGCCAAGCTTAAAGAAATAAAACCAAAACTCCAAGAGCCAATGGATTGTGCAAGGGGTCAGGGGGTTGGATTGCACAGGTGTCAGCTGCACAGGGTGCCAAGTACGCAGGGGCACAGGGCGCAGGGGCAGATGGCGCATGGGTCAGATTGCGCATGAACAGACTACGCAGGAGTAAACTGCGCAGGGGTGGATTACGCATGAGCAGACTGCACAAGAGTGAACTGCGCAGGAATGGATTGTGCATGAGCAGACTGCGCAGGAGTGAACTACGCAGGGTGAAGTACGCAGGAATGGTTGGCGCATGGGGCTGAGCGCAGTTTACCATAGGGCAAGCTGCGCGGTCGGCACTGTGCTAAAGAGCGCAGGCCGAGAGGGGCTGTGCAGTCCAGTACTGCGCTAGAGAGCGCAGGCTGCAGGCTGCTACTCCAGGCCGAGAAGAACACCAAGAACACCAAGAATTCAAATTTTCATATCTTTGTCAAATCAAAGCCAAATCTAGATTTTCAAAGTTCTAACTTGAGTAAAATTGAATTCTCTTCCACATGGAAGCATCAAAACCCACAAAAATCCAACCAAAATAGATCAAAACTATGTAAATCCGAAAATAGTTAAAACCTAGATCTAGAACAATGGAGACTCCAAATTACAAAATGTCAAGTTCTAATGTTGATCACCATGGCCTAATCTAGCTAATGAACAAATAAAATGTGGTTCTCATGTGGTGGCAAGGTGCACTTGCCTATAGGGGTTGGTGTTGTGTAGAGGAAGGAAGAAGAAGAAGATAGAGAAATAAATAAGAAAATTATGGAGGAGAGAGAAAAGTAGGTAGAGTTTTAATGAGGGTGAGTTATGGTGGAATGATGGTTGAACATAGGCTAAGGTGTTCCAATGCATGTTAAACCAAACCAAACCAATTCTCCTCCACAAAATAAACCAAGCCAGGTAAAACCCAATTACGAGAACCAAAATCTGCAAGTCAAGCCAATTACAAGTACATGCCAAAATCCGAGAAAATAAATACAGGTCTGAAATACATGCAAGCTTGACAAAATACGTATTCAGGATATGGGTGTTACACATGGAATAGTAACTTGTTGCGACTAGTTTGTCACATCTTATTCTTGTTTGGTTGTAGGTGTGGCTCACTACTCCGATTACTGAACCTTGTTGTGGTCTGGATACCATATTGGATTCATGACTTAGGAAGATACTTTATCGTGGGTTAGTGTGCCATCTCATGTCCTTGTTTGGTTGGGGGATGGTGCGCTAATTCAAAGGTAGGTATTGGACCATATTATAATCTGATTCGACTTATTATTGAGCAGTGTATATTCAGTTTTATGGCATAATATTATGTATCTTGTTATGTCCCTCTGAGGACCTGGTGATCTCTCCAGGTGTGTGCTATTATCTTTTTGCAGGTGTTCTAGCCAAGGTCGTGATCTTCAATATCCCTTCGAAGATGATTACTCTTGGATTGTCCTTTGTTCATTTATCAAACTCTTCCATTGTTCATGTGTTCCTCTCTTTAAATAGTTGGTAATAGATTTGTCTTCGCCCAACATATTGTATAAAGATATTTCATAGTTGATTATATGATATCTTTTATTCCTTTATTTTGTGGATAAGATCAGTGTGTCATGGTTTACTGCATTTTATAGCTTATGTATACATACGAGGATTCCATATACTTCTTATGTATGCAGTTGGCATGTCTATGTACTTAGTCCCAGGTATTTTGGGACTGGGGCGTTACACCGTTCTCGGAGGCCTCGAATGGCTTCGCGAACCTCCTTCGACGTTGTTGGCACAACTACTTGCGGCTATGTACGATCACTGGCCACGGGCGGTGGAACTGCATGATGACTTGTAGTCAGGTGGTTAGGGGCATTGGATTCCCTATTATTTTTTGGGTCCAGAGCTTGAGCATGCGGCTGTGACCGTATTTGGGCCTCCTTTAACTCAAAAATGGTCTTTGTCAGGAGTGTCAGGCTAGCGTTCATAGTATGCGACATTTCCTCAAATATGTCTAAGCATCGGCTATTATGGGATCTATGTTCATCATTTGTCATTTGTGATGGCATGACACGAATGCGAACTGACTGCTCATTTTTCGTCTCTGACCCCCATGCCTCACTGTCGACGGTGTAGGCAATCATCTAGGAGTAGTCACCAAAGTAGATGTTTTGACTGCCCTCGATCTCTGAGGCTTCAGAGGCATACTGGGAATAAGTACTCCCGGCTCCTTCTGTGTCGGCTCTACGAAAATCACTATCTTTTTAAAATGACAGGTTGTAGTACAGTACTGGAATTGGCCACCCCAACATCGCGGGCATGTTGAGGGTAGGTACCCCTCGACTATCTCAGTATCGGGTACGGAAGACTGACTACCCCCAGCTTTCAGGGCTTCGGGCAGGATTTGGTCTTAGAACGGGTCCTCTTGAACACCCCGGTGTTAGGCACAACCAACTTGCTGCCCTAGGGCTAATTATTCTGCGTACTGACCGAAGGATTAGATTTGGAGCTCTTTTAACCAGAGGGGAACTCCTTGCGGCATAGCACGAGGCGAAGAGTGGCTCCTCTTTGTCGTCTGATTGTATCCGTTCATTAAGACGCTGTCGGATGAATGTCGTAGACTACAGTCGTTGAAATACGGACTACTTTTTTGGGACTGTTACAGGTTTTTTTATAGTAGCAGTTGATGACAATATTAGCACATGTATGCCCAACCAGGGACGTTTTATACGTAGTATTTGTATTTATTCCTTTCACTTTATGGTTGTGACTAATCACGTGACACATATAGAGTCCAATTGGCACGAGTTGGTCCTATAGAGCTTTCCGTCGGTCGCACGCATCATGGTCAGTGGTGCAAGTTTTTGGCCGATTACTGGTGCAGCAGTATTGGCATATGGAACGCGTATAACTCACGCCGACTTATATTTGTAGTATATAGAGTCTAAATCTCGGACTCCTTCATGTGTCCGGGACTCGGGGTCATCTAGACGGTCAAAGGCACTGACCTTTACTCGGGTTAAACCATCCCTGCGCCTGTTGGCAGGAACATGTGCCCTTCGTAGTGCTTTCCTTTGGGAGCGAGCATCGTGTTTCTTAGAGTTACATGTCGGAAAGGGAAATAAGGGTGATGCCACCTATGCGCCTGGTGAAAGTTGCACCAGCACGTATTGTACTTCCTCAGCAGGATGCGGGTAGGCGATACAAGCCTTAGGCACCCACGCCTTTCTCATCTATTTAGGCTTCGAGAGTCTAGAAGAAGGACCTGCACTACCCCAGGAAAGCATTTCCGGGAAGGCTGATTGGTCAAACTTGACGACAAACGTCTTCGCAGTGGTTCCAAGGGTTTTCTTGTCAGATTGCATCACATCCTTCTCTTTGGAGGAGAAGTGTGTCCCCAGCAGAGTTGCCATCTTGTTTGACATTTTTTGAGAGTTTAAAGAAACACTTCGAAGATTATAAACGAGAATATAAGAAGGAACTCCTAAACAGGAATTCCAATTACACTTTTTATCTGGATTGTGTCAGTAGGGGGTTGCTTCTTTACTCCGTTGATGATCTGACGGTGAGGAAGAACTGTCAGATTTAACTTCACTGGCTAAGGGGAACAGTAAGAACTCCCTCTCGAATGCTCAAGTACTCTTGAGGAATGGGGGAACCAGGGTCTTGAATGGAGGGAAACATTCCCTATTTATAGCATAGGGAAAGATTAGCACACGTGCCTGCAACCGATAGACGTGTAGGTCTTTGACTGCCACGTGGCGCTCCTAAGCAGTGTTCAATTGCAACCGCACGTGCACTTCACTGTCGTGGGGTTACGGTTGATTGTCACATGGCATGTTGTTGAGATTTGTTGTTTGGAGAAGATCTTGGATTGGTTAAAGTCCACTTTGGATTTTCGACACGTGGCACGCACCGATAGTTCAAAAATCTCGTTTCTTTGTAACCAACAAGATACCCGTGCCCAGGAATCACTATCTTAGAAGGCGCGTGTTCATGGTGGAAGGAACTAGAGTAGAATACTTCAAAATATGGCACGGGGGTAGAGGCTCATGCGCCTAGGGGGACTCGCACCTGAGGAAAAACTTCAGAATGGTACGTACTTTAAAAGGATCTCGGGTGGCATGTGCCTGAGTTTTTTAGCTCAGACAATACGCGCCTATCTTACTTCAGTAATATACTATTTTCAAGATGAGTAAACTTCATCTTTTGTGCCAATTGATGTCTCTTGCATGAGGATCGAAGTGCTCGGTCGAAAGTCTCAAAAAACACATTTAACTCACTAAAACAGTCTTTGGGAATACAATCTTGGACGCGAGTATATCGACGCCTAAGTGGGGCATGGGTAGTATGGTGCCTGGGCGAGGCGCGGATAGTCGTGGCGCCTAGATGAGGCGCGGGTAGATCGGCGCCTAGGTAAGGCATGGTAACTATGATTCTTCGTCGTTTGTACCTCGTCGCCTTTTACACGGGGATCGAGGCGTTCAGCCCGAGATCCGATAGTCATAAATTTTGAGGTGCAGTTGACTTTTTTTGGCCGCACGTATCAATTTCTATTCTTCTATAGGTGCGGTCTTGATCAGAGTTTTCAAAAGGTTGGAGATTGCCTTCGCATGCTAGCAGGCTTTCTGGGTTCGCAGCACCTGTGGAGGGCGAGGATCAGTACAATATCGTGTACTGTTTGGTGGCTAATTATATTTCATGCTCTTATTTGGTTCAAGAAGTTACGTGAACATGCATATATAATTGGTGAATATTCTAGCCATCACATTCTAGCCATCATAAATAATTCATGCAAGCATTTGATAGGCATAATTAGCATAACTATGATCAGTCTTACAAACGGTAGAGCGTGTAGCTGTGTAATGCCCCAGCCCCAAAATACATAGGACCAGGAGTACGGTACATGCCAGCAACATTTCATTAATGGACCAAAACTATCTATCAAGCTCATTAGCTAATGCTTAAGATATAAATCAAGATAACAACCCAAAAATATCGTACAAGTCACAGATACACAACGATTTCAAAATTAAAAGTATTGGATTACAAACTGAGAAGAGTGTGTACAAGAGTACAAGTTGATATCTGGGGAAGTACAATTATAGGAATCTGATCAGAAGACGATCACTTTATCCCTTGGACGATACGATGTCGAAGAAGAAAGCCTTTAGCAAGTGCTCAGGAGATTATGATCATTAGTGATGCTTGTGAAGTGATTTGAAACTTATTTATAGAGTTTAGAGATAATTGTTAAGTAGTTATCCTGATTGGCACACACTGCAATTGGCGCGCCATTCACTCAGTCGCACGAACGGTTGGTTTAACTGCTTGGACATATAGCATTTTGTGATGGAGATGCGTATGGTCGTGGGCAGTATCACGTACATGTTCTTCGAGATTAGTGACATGTGTGCCATGTCATCTAACTTCTTCTAGATGATTTGATCGAATAGCACCAACTGTTGGGGGGCGCCAGGCGCTTATTGCTGTTTTAGTGCCTTTCTTAATGATTATCTAGCGCCAACTGCACAGTAGCACGAGATAGATGTTTGATCATTATGACAAATCTGACGTATTTAACATAATCTCCTCGAGTGCTGCGAGCTCGGGATTCGAGCAAACTTTAATAAAATTCGGAGTCATGTCATATAAGTGAACATTAGTTTCTTATCATTCATTCAATGAGCATCTTGTATTTCATAGAAATTGGAGGCAATATTGTCCTTACGCAAGGGCCAGCCTATCCAACTTTCAAGCATCAAGATACGTTTAAGGCGAGGATGATTATCATAAAGATCTATCAAACTCAATTTTTCTCGACTGATGTGCTATCAGTCATGATGAAAACTATTTTTGCTTATTGAGGAAGCTTGCCATGTGTCGGCCAGCGCCATCTGATGCCAGTGCCAATTGATGTAATACGCCATCTGCCGTCTGGCACTATTTGATTATTTCTGTAATGGCACTAATTATGAGTAGTGCATGATGATGTCTATAATTTTTTAGGCTTCTACAAGACCCCTTCAAAGTTTTCAAATTTGAAAAGCTTCAAAATTAGAATACTTTGAATAAAAAGTGTTTCTATGTGCTTGGCGCGTGGCAGAATCGTAATAGTCCCCGAGTTTTGGGCACGGATCGTATGACTATTACAAATAGCTTTAGGCTATAAATAGCCGACTAGAGAGAGAAAACACTTTTACTTGAATTTTTTTCTTCTCGAGCTCTTCAAATTCTTTAATTCTTAAAGCTTTCGATCAATCCAAATGGCCCCAAAGAGAATCGCAGCTAAGAAAGGAAAGAAAGTGGCCGAAGCTACTTCACGTGTGCCACCATTGATGGTGCCACAGCACGTCATACCGTCGGCAAGAGTCGAAGAGGCGAACCCCACTCTTGAAGGTGAGAAAAATTGATCGGAGAATAAGATTCGAACGATCGTTCCATTCGCACATAGCATAATTAAAGGCCAACATTGACCGCTTCTTTCAGAGTGTTGGTCGATGCTTTGTGCCATCTGATGGCCTGCGCTACCTCTTTCAGAATGTTGGCTAAACTCAATCACAAATAATGACGCCCTGCGCCATTTGCCATGTCTTAAGCATGATGTGACATCCGCTGTTACACGCAAATTATGTGCTTACTGACTAATGCACTATCTTTTTAAGAACTGTAACTCTGCATGCACCAACTGAGGATTTTTCTTCATATCCTGCGCCATCCATGATTGGCGCAAGGTGCTTCTTTAAGAAAAATAAGTTTTTTAAGACTTTAACTCTGAGTTTTCTTTTGTAGTTGATCTGAGGGAAGACCCTTATGCTGAGGAATTGGCTTCTGCCTTCCGGGTGTCGGAGTATCAAGAAGACCTTTCTTATGTCAAGTTCCCATAATATAATCTTCCTAAAACTAGAAGAGTTGTGCTAAAGTCTCAGGACGACGGTACTTTATTATGCCTGATGAATGGTGAACCCCTCGTAAGTTTGGATCAGGTTCCCCATAAGAAATTAGCCTTCTAATTTAGTGAGGCTATCAAGAAAGACGGTCAGCCTAAATCGAAGCAAGAAAAACGAGTCTATCAAAGCGGAAGCAGACTAATATATCTCACTGATATGACGAGACATCTGTCCCTATACCATTATGTCCATGCCAGCTATCCTCGAAATATGGTATGGGATCCGACCCCTTTCCAATAGGCCAAGGTTGGGAGGATATGCCACATACTAGGTCCCCAAAATAGGGACATGTTTTACAGCTCATCCGAGAGGAGTAACACTTATTTGAGGGGCCTAAAACCAAGTTGTATGCCGCCTGAAGATTTATCCCTGGTGATCCCAGTTAGAATTCCCTTCTTCGCGAACCTGTTCGCTAAGGCTGAAGGAAAGTATCCGGCTAGGAATATGCAGTTGACGGGTTTGATGAGTCCAGAGAACAAATGTTGGAACCGTCTTTCAATCTGGGCTTTAAACAACTTTAGAGACGAGCTGCTTGATTTAGAACTTTATGAACCTATTTGCACTACTTCTTGGGATATTCGCCCCAATCCTAATTTGTTTTTGCCTTGGTAGATAGATACAATGATAAGACAGGCACTTTTGTGACCCCTCATAGAGAGATAGGCTTCGTCCTTTACAAAAGGCAATACATCTTTCGTCTGCCAATGGGTGAAAACCCAAATGAAGAGTATGTGCCAACAAACGAAGAATTGGACGCTCTAGCAGAAAAGAACCCGAAAATGGTGGCAGTCTATTTTTGGGCCACATCCAGGAGGACAATGTGCTGGAACACCTAGATTGTGATCCTCGCTTTTTTGAACCGCTTGACCGCAGCAATATCCAAAAATTGATAGAGATGTCAAAGGATGTTGACAATGAGCTAAAGGAGGATTAGCATGAATATAAGGCTAATACTCCTATCGAGACCTATATACGACAAGGTGGTAGACAAATGTCTCAAGAAGTGACTCTGGTTGGCTTCCTATTCCTGTAGCTAAGACAATTTATGGTCCCCGGAGCCAGTGTTGTTGATAGGATCCATCGAGGTATACTATTCGCTATCGTGCATCTAGTGTTTGGACACAGATGGATATTCTTTCTGCGATGACCTGCCGGTTGAATGCAGGTCTTCATTCTTTCACAATGCCATGATGACGGATCCTAGTACTCAAAATGATTTTCTCCGTACAGAGATGTCGTATACTTATTTGTTTGGCTGGTTATTGCTACATAACCCCATTCTAATGGATTCATCTCTAGGTATCATAGGAGGAGACTTTATCAGACGTTACACCACATCTCGATGGAAAGTAAACTACCTTACTGACTGTCAAAAGGCATTGAATATGGGTTCCGAGTGGAGATTCTACTACGTTCCTCCTCCTCTCGAATGTGTGAATCTTCCTCCTCTGCTCATGGACTTAGAGCCTATGGCTACTCGTCCACCACCTGCTACTTTTATGTGGTTGAAGATGATCAAACCTTCTCACATGATATATCGGTTCGGGGGTGAGTGTTGTCTGGAACCGTACCTACCTAGCCGATTTGCCCGCCAGTTCGGCTATAATCAAATGCACGTCGGTAATGCAACTACCTGTCTAAAAGCCTCCGGATATCTGATCGATGGTGCTAGAGGATGGAGATATTATAGTACCCGAGAAATTAAGGCTACATTTTTAATGCCTTCTGCTACTCTTGAATTGGGCCCATGTATGTTATATACATACGTAAACTTTTATACTTCATCCAATACCTTCTTCGAGGGCTTCACCTTGTCCAATAGTTTTGTTAGTGTCAAACGATCGCAGTTGGGGGACAAAACAACCCTAGAGTTCAGAGAGGCTGAAAAGAATGCTCCTGCTGATGAGCCTCTTGAAGCTACCCTTGTCGGCCTCCCTGGCAAGGTGAATGATCCGCTAGAAATCTCCCTCAAGAAGCGGAAAGATAAATCTCCTACAAAAGGGGCTAACAAAAGACGAAAAGTCAGGGAGTCATCTACCCCATCTGTCCCAGCTAATCCTCCTTCCCCCTAAGGCTCGGGAAAAGAAAAAGAAAGAAACAATTGTTATTACTAAACAGCCCACAGCAAGGACGAAATCCTAGACAAATAGGTTAAAGTAGGATTTTCTTCTTGGGGAACAGCAACAACCTCTTCTCCAATCTCAAAAGAAAGCAGAATTCCTACTGAAGAAACTAGCAGGAGGTCGAATGTGCGAGATGAGCCTTCTGGATTCGAGGGATCTCCTCTAATACCACTCTCGCGCAAAACGAGGAGAAAACTGCTAGTAACCGAAGTTGTGCAGCAAGAAACTGTAGCTGCGTTTACTCCCTCAGTGCTGGGGCAGTCTCCTGGTCAAAAAGAATCGTCATTGCCATTACAAGACCTACTGTCCCAGAAAGGTAATGCTCTTGCCCCTCTAGATATTAATTCATCGGGCATTTGTGTTGACATGTAAGTTTTCTATTTGCAGGAGCTTCAACAACGAGTATTCCGGTTCCAACTGTTGTAGTGGATACTCCTTTGGTCCCTACTTCAGAATTAGTATTCGTAAAGATCACCATTCCAGTGAATGCACTTGCCGCGGCAGGAATAATGTTATCGTCCCCTACCAAGGATTCTCTGGAGATCATGCCTTCCGAAGAGATATTACCCTCGAATGTCCCAGCCTCCGCTATGACCCAAGCTCCTGTACCCTCTCAAGAAGACAAGGAGATAATAGAGGCACTAGACGACTGTGACTTCGGTGATGAACTGATTGAAGAAGATCTTGGGGATGCTGCTTCTGAGGATCGAACAATGGTCCAAGAGGATGAAAACCTGATGGCCAAAGATAGCCAAACTGTTGTTGAGGGTAAAGAATATCCTATTGAAGAAGAGGGCCACCAAAGCTTAAAAGATGATAATCAAAATCTCAATGAACTAGGAGATGGTGAGAATTCTAATTTTGATATCAAAGGTGATGAAGGCCCAGATGACGAAGGTGATGTTGATATCGAAGGTGATGAGAACCCTAAAGAAGTTGATGTTGAGGACATCCAGACCCCAGCTGAACGATTCTTTAAAATAGAGGGGGCAGAGGTGGCAGCCCCAGGTGACCAGGCCGAATCAGGGGCTGGCAGTAACCACTTCATGTTAGGGGGCTCGAAGGCTAGGAGTAGCCTCGCGGCCATCTCTGAGAATACCATAACAAGGCTCATTACAGAGTGAGACACTATGCCTCGTGAGACTCCATATGTGTAGCCAGACTCAGTAAATTTCTGACTTTATTCACCATTGCTCCTTTGATATATATAATGATTATGCTTTTTTATTACAGAGGGTCACATGGGGACCATTGATGTAGCCCCGTTGATGTTTACGGCCTTTAGCTTCAGCTCCACCATGGCTCCTCTGGACATGGGGACTCAGATCGTGGAGGTAAGCTCTTCGAGGATGCCTGCACCGAAATCTCCTGGTGCACAATCCGTGATTCCTCCAACTTCTGCAGGAGGAGGGATTCGGGCTGAAGTGGCGACTCCTGGCATATTGGCGATGACAAATAGCATCGTCGAGACTTATACAAGTGCTTTCTTCACCTCTTTGAGAACTCTTGTTCAAATGGTCTTGGAGAAAGGCCACCCTTACGAGTCAATAAGAAGAACTACCTCCTTTGTTATTGTAAGCCCCCCTATTTTTTATATATAAATATTATATTATTTATTTATGAGATAAAAACCTTATATACTTTTTCTAAATTATTGTTGTGAGCTTTTCCTTACACATATTTGGGTATAGATTTTGTAGAGAGATAAACATATATTTCCAATAGTACTATTATCATATATTTTCTCTACTCTTATTAATCTGGTTATATTAGTGTTAGAATAAATTTTACCATTAAATTATGCTAGAGTCACCCTTGGTTGATACTAGTAATTCTTAAACCTAATTATATAAGGAGCTTGGTCTATAATAACTATTCTCCTTAAACCCAAATTTCTTAAACACCCGTAGGGCCCACTTAGTAATTAAGAGGATTAGCAACCAGCGAACAACTATCAACCCATGAATTATTCTGCTTGGTGTGGGACATTATTTTTTTTGTTCTCTTTTCAATTGCTAAACCCCCTTTAGCAGCTGAGGCCCACCTCACCCATGTTATAGCTCTCATATTCACCCCATGTTGTTATTAACACCTTGGCCCAACTCCTTATTAGCTTTGCTGGATTGGTATTTCTTTCTCTTTCCTCCTTAACTCCAGCCCGTACCAAAATAAAACCCTAACTTCCCTCTCCAGAAATCAGCCACGCCTCGCTCTTACAATGGCGATAATTAACTGCTACCTTCGTGTGTTGCCTCTCCATCTTCTTCCTCTCGAAGTTGAAATCATCCCTCTCTCAATATAGTTCTCAGGTTTCTCTGATCTCTCATATTCTCATGGATAATCCACCACCCTCCTTTGAAGACACCCTATCCAAATTATCATTATTACTTTCCTCCACCACCATTGGCTCTGTACATGATTCACAATCTTCATCTCATAATCCCCAAGCAGATTGGCAATTGTACTTGTTCTTCAAACTTTTGACTAATAAAAGTTATCCTCTTCATATACTCTCTGCAATAATTCCCAAAATATGGAAGTGCAAGGAAACGGTTAAAATTTTAGAATATCATGATGGAGCCTTTTCTGCTAAATTCACTGCATTGGATGATCTGGAGCATGTCATCAATAATGGTCCCTGGAAAATCAACCATCATCTGTTGATCATCGAAAGATGTTATCCAATAAACCACATGCTGATTATAAATTCACTGATGCTGAATTTTGGGTACAACTTCATGGTCTTCCAGTCAACCTGCTCACTGTTGATTATATCTCTACCGTTGCTGCACGATTGGGTAAAATCACTTCCCCTTCTCCTCAAGATGCATCAAAATGGATTCTCTTTGCCAGGGTTAAGATCAGTATTAATATTACCAAGCCTTTGATTCGAAGCCTTGAAGTGCAATTGGGAAAAAATAGAATTTGCTCTGTTCTTCTCAAGTATGAAAGATTACCCAAGTTTTGTACTTTTTGTGGATGTTTGGGACATAGTTTGAAGAAATGTAGTACCCATAAGTTATACAGTGATATACTTAATACCAACTGGTCTGCAGAGCAGAAAATGAAATTTCAGATTCTTCTAGACAAACGCCTTGATCATTCCATCTGTGTTACTCATGCAAAAAGGTTCAAAACAAACACTCTTAGAAAAGGCAAGGTATCCAAATATCTTCCTCTACCCAATGATAAATCAGACAAAACTCAACTTCTTAATCCTAGTTCAGATACAACTCACACCACAGTTACAGCCAAAGATCTGCCCTCTCCTACAACATCTATGTCCATAGATCATCAACTACCAACCATTTTCGATATCTATACCTCTCCTGGAGTTAAAGATTCATCAACTAATGTTGATGTCATATTTTTCGATCATCTTCCGGCGGTGGTTACTGATAACCATCTGACTACTACAGGGATAACTAAAAATCAGTTATCCATGACTAGTTGTACTTTGTTGAAAACTTCTTCCACTACTCTAAACCTATTGGATACCAAGGATACAACCCCAAATGCTATTAACCACTCTGATATCATCATGTCATCTGAAGCCATTATTATCAAATCCTACAATATATCTATTCCTTCAAAATCTTCTACAGAAACTAATCCAAATACTATGCCAATCACAACCCATACTTCAGTCCAATTTACCATACCACCAACATCAACTTCTTTCCAATCCTCTATAATTACAAATTTCCAGAATAATCCTAATTCTTCAATGACTTATGTAGATTCTAGCTGTAGCACCATAGCTACCTCAATTCCTGCATCAGTTGTACTTCCCACACCACTAACATCACCTACATTCCATTCCACTATTTCACCTGATACATTGCCTATCATTCCCTCAAATAACCCACCAAATTCTATCCCATCTTCTAATCATCCTAAACATAATACACCTTCTTGTATCAGTCCACCACATAATGTTCCTTCATCTATTTCACCTGATACATTGCCTATCATTCCCTCAAATAACCCACCAAATTCTATACCATCTTCTAATCATCCCAAACATAATACACCTGTTTGTATCAGTCCACCACACAAAATTCCTACATCTATTCCTGTTACTTCCACATTCATATCTCTTCTCCATTCTATAAATCCTAACCTATCAAACTCTGTATCACAAATTTCATCATCTGATACCATCCTCACTTCAATGAAAACTTCCCTTATTTCCTCCAAATCACTGAATAAATCTAAACGACCAAGATCCTTATTTAAGAAGGAAGATAAGGAAATGCTAAATGACAGACCAATCAAACGCATTCAGGGTACACTAGAAGATGGAATAGGCGCGGCTGGCCTACAACAGCCTCCAAAGGAATTATTCTCCCTTGGAATTGTAGGGGTCAGAGGAATGACCCTACAGTTAGAACACTCAAGTCATTCCTCCGTGCATCTAATCTAAAAATCGTTTTTCTTTCTGAAACTAGATGCTCGTCAACTACGGCTTCTTCTGTAGCAAGTAGCAATAAATCTTGGATACACAAACTATACCTCTGTTTCATCTAATAGTTCTTCAGGCGGATTACTTCTTCTCTGGGATTCAAGTATTACTATGACAATCATCTATTGTTCTAAAAATTTTATTCATTATTCATTCCCATCCCCGGAACATATTCAGACATGGCATCTCTTCTGCATTTATGGTCCCCTGTAATCAACGATCGATCTTCATTTTGGCAGTAAATGGAATGGGAGATAACAAACATCAAGGATCCTTAGATATGTATAGGGGACTGCAATTGTCACGACCCGCACCCTAGAGTAAGGGCACGAGAAGTGGGTACGTCCAGCCTACGCCGCAGTGTCGACGGTAGAACGCTGTCCTAGATTACTATCTAATCAACAATTCACGCAATTATATAATGTACTTGTCAAAACTCAACTCCGAATGGAGGACAAGTATAGATATAATGAATCTCAATCACAGTCTAAGAACGATAAGATATCACAGAAGTTTATAACTAAAGACTAACAACAACATTTATAAACTACTAAAATAATATCTCAAACAAACTCAAATACAACCTCGTATATCAAGTTATTACAATTCAAATTCTAAAACATGAAACTAAACCAAGTCTACTAGCTATTCTCCCGATCACTCCTGAGTGTCGGGGCCATAGGTAGCTAAGCCATCTCCTGCTCCAAGGCAAGTAGGGCAAACGTCCTCAGGGCAGTCATCTGTAATATTTTCAACAGGTCCAGTCAGGACAGGAACGAGCACATCTCATCCAGAAAATCCAAGTAATAACAAATACTATAAAACAGTTATAGCCAGTTATATTGATGATAATGGCAGTTTTATACAGGTAATGATGTAGAGAAATAGCAAAGGTACAAGGAAGTAAGATAATGAAATAAAAGAAGAATGATGGCAAAGAAGACTGTAAAATAAGATCTAGCTGAACTAGGGTAACATGTTATAAGTCCAGTTTGTACAATGTAAGTTGAGTGTAATCCAATGTGAGTCTAATACAATTGAGTCTAGTAAATAATTCTTGTACATGATGATTCTAGTAGATGATTCTTCTCAATGATTTGAGAGAAGTAGTTCTTGTAAGATTCTTGTACACTAATCCTTGTAGGTGATTCTTGTAATGAGTACGGCACATCGCACGTTCGGCCAAGCGGTGATGGCTATCGTTCTTGTAATACGGCACATCGCACGCTCATCCAAGCGGCGATGGCTATCATTCTTGTTTGGTGATTCTTGTTGAATACGGCACATCGCACGCTCGGCCAAGCGGTGATGGCTATCATTCTTGTAATACGGCACATCGCACGCTCGGCCAACCGGCGATGGCTATCATTCTTGTTTGGTAATTCTTGTTGAATACGGCACATCGTATATCGGGCCCAGCAGCGATGGCTATCGTTCTTGTAATGATGATTCTTGTATGATTTGTACATTTAATACTTGTAGGTGTTTCGAGTAGATGAGTCTTGTGAGTGATTCGAGTAATAGGGTTAGACAAATCAAGTACATGTATTGTAAATAGATGAATCTAAACTATTAATACATGTTGTGACAGAGAATCAAATAGAACTATACTAGAACTGAATCACAGTAATCATCAAATAAATGAAAGAACTATCAGAGAATGTACTCGCCTGTTACTCTGAAAAGAGTAATGAAATATCAGATGTCTGCACCGGAGTCACAAAGTCCTAAATAGAGCAGTATGGGTTATGACATGTTTAAAATAAGATAAATAAAATCTACGATGCAATCTACATGATTTCTGGGTCAATCTAGGTCAAAGTCAACTCTAAGTCAAACATGGTCAACTGTCTAGGTCAAACTAGGTCCAAGTCAACTTGGTCAACTCTGGGTCAATCTAAGTCAATATGGGTCTCTATCTAAGTCAATCTCTAAGGCCAACCACATTCAAAGTCTAAAACATACAATAGGCTAACTAGTACTACACAAGCCTAAACAAAACATATTAGCCTATGCAACCTTATAACATTATAGGCTAAACACTAAGGCTAAAATCACTTTACACACATTATGCATACATTAAGCTATGTATATCACATTGAGATATATGTATATATAAATATATATACACATATATATATTGTGCATAGAGTGATAGGGAGGAAATACATGTGCTTGTGTCAAGGTATACATGTGAGGATGTGATAGTGATAAAGTGTTAAAGTGGCAGTGGCTAGTTAGTGTGTGTGTGTGTTTGTGTAGGTGAATGGAGATATTGGGGGTATATGTGGCATGAAGGGTGTGTTCCAGGATTCATAAATGTGTGTGTGTGTGCATTAGAGTGAGTGAACAGGTGTGAATCAATGTGTGTTAACTGTGTGTGTGGTGGTGAGCAATTGTGTGTGAGAGTGATTTGTGAGGAAAAAGTGTCAATGAGAAATGGGTGTAACCTGGGGAAATCAGTGAGGGTTCATGTGTGCTCATGTGTGTAAACATGAAGAGAAAAACAGTGTGTCTTAAACTGCCTAAGCTCAGGATTTACAATGCATAATAGAGAGAGTACATGGCATATGTATGGGGGTATATGTGTTTCCATGAAACTGTGAACAATTTCAGTTAAGGACAGTTTTACATGTTGTGTGACAGGATAGAGTATTGGGTGTGTGTGTGTAGAGTGTGAAATGAAATCTCAGTTTTCTAGTTTACTGAAATAATCAGACAGATGTGTGTGTGTGAATTCTCAGTTTTCTATTAAACCAAAATCTCAAGTTCAACCTAAATTCCAACTAGCCTAACCTATCCCTCAGGTATTCACATTAGGAAATCACAGTGCTGCAAGGCTCCTAAAAGAGGTACATAACCTCATCCAAGTTGTAGTAGACTAGTATAGAGGCTGTTTTTATCACTTGAACCAACAACCAATAGGATGCAAGTGCCAAACCCCCTATCTACCAACACAAATCTAATTAACTAAAGGACTGAAATATCATGGATGAAAACTGATAAACTAGTTTTAGGATATTGACTAAGACATAAATGCTATTTCATCCTTCCTCTATTCACAAACCACAGTTTAACATTTCAGAAAAACTAATTTCAGTTAACTGTTTCAGTTTCAATGCACTCCAAAACCTCAGTTATTTATCAACCCTTTAAGATCAAAACCCAACTCCTAATCTCAGTAATTTAGAATCAGGAATTATCACATGTGTAGGGAAAACAGTAACAAACTTGGGTTTTGCAATGACAGCCCACCTTAATCAATCCCATTCTCCTATCCAACACAATTTGAATCTCAGGAATTCTGAAAAGAACAGTGAATGTGTGTGTGTCCATTGTAGCATAGGCATATGGTTATTGAACCATAGGTCACTGACAGTTTCCAGGAGTTGAAAACTCAACATTCCTAATCTCATGTTTCAATCCTGAAACCTATCTCAGGAATTCTCATACATTCTCAGGTTTCTAAGATTTGAATCTCAGTGGACTAACATATGTATATGAATCAAAGCCAAATCTAGTGTAACAGTCCTAGCAAGTAATCCCTTCGAAAACCCAATTCAGTTTAGAAAATTCAAATAAGTCTCAGATTTCAAATATTGAACCCTCTCCTCATTGATACCATCAAGTATCAGTGAAATAGTCCATATTGCAACCCAGGCAACTATGGCCTCACCTGTATACCTACTCAATTCAGCATAATGAAACTGAATAATAACTCATACATGTATCATCAACCTGAAAATCGATCCAACCTCACATCTCTTACTGAACATCGATCCCATTCGCAAAAAAACTGTGAAATGTTGAAATCTAACTTAACCTGAATTTGAAACACCATCTAAACCAAATAAAATTAAAATAAATATGGCAAAACACATGTACAGAGTTAGGAACATGCTAGGCATGTCCACGTGTCACATTGTGTCCAGAAAATAGGACACGAAGGTGTCCAATGTGCAAAATTTAGTGTATCAGTAAAGGCACTGTAGGCTGCCTCGTGCTGGCATGTCGAGTCGTTGTGGACTCGACACAGGGCTCGATATGACCCGTGCTCGTGCACAGTCCTAGAGGGGACATAGGGGCTCGTGTTCAAGTGTCTGCACCACCATAAAACTGTGTCGTGTCCAAGATACGAAAGCATGTCCGTGAGGGATTTCACGTGTGTGCACAGGGAGCACGAGACAGTACAGCCTCGATTTCTTCGTGCACACTAAACGAGAACCTGTGAAACTTTATGGGTGTGATGTCAGTCGTGTCCCCTAGCTGTATGTCAATTTTCACGTGTCCAAGTGACACAGACACGAAAAAAACGTGGTCGAGCAGCAGGATACTGTACGACAGTGTCGTACAGCGTGTTCGTGTCCAATTTGGATACGGACACGAGCCTAAAACGTGCTCAATGTGTTGGATTCGTGATCAGCATGCCAAGGGCTACAAAATCATGTAATTAGTTTTGAAAATTAATAGTATTCATTTCATTCAAGCATTTCATCAAACACCCATTCAAATACATTGATACGTGTCCGATACGGACACGAAATGGACATGGATTCCTACCAAACTTGGGCTACACCTAGGGGAACCCTAAATGAATGCATCTATGAAGAAAAATCATGATTTCAATGGGTGTAGATAGGTTTACCTATTGAGAGCTAGAATCTCAATGTAAAGAGCCTCGATTCGATGTCTTCTTCGATTTTCTCCGGTTCAATCGTCCTCGAACCTTGCTAGCAAGCCCCCACAAGTATCCTCTATTGTTGGGGATGATGGTGCAATTAATTTGACTCAATTTGGGCTCAATTTGGATTAATGGGGAGAGTTTTAGGGAAGAACAAGTAGGGCTTTTTCTAGGGTTTGTAAAAGAGGCCAAGGCTTTGTTAATGTGACTTTATAGGAGGGGGGGTCTTGTGTGGCTGTTGAAATGAGTAGGATTAGGGTTTTAGATGAGTGGTTAGGATCACTCCAACAAATTCCTAGCCTTCCTATTGGTTGAGGCTTCTTTTCACAAATATCTCAAAAAGAAATATCTCATCCTAATAATATCTAGATATTACTAACCTTAGCACTTAGTAGGAATATTCTAACCCTAAATTCAACCTCATGACTAATCTAGGTTAGGTTAACTTCTTGGTTAAGGCTTCACAAAAGACTAGCACAATATTGAATTAATATAAATTACAAATTCACAAAATTGTCAAAATGACCAAAATACCCCTAGGCTAAAAATTGGTAATTTGAATTCCTAATCGCATGACTAGGTCTCTATGATCATGATTAGTCTTCTAGGTCATGCATGACTAAGGTTACACTATCAAAACACCAAATTCACTTATCACCATTTTAAATAGTTTTAAAATAGTTAAAAATCACCAAAAATCACAATATGATTTAAATATCACTATTAAATGATTATAATCACAAAATTTTAAAATTGCCCTCATTTGGAAAATTGGGTGTTACAAGTCTACCCCCTTAGAAGAATTTCGTCCTCGAAATTAAGATGATCGTACTCCTGCTAGGTCAAACCCCCAAATCAAACAAGGTCAAGATAATATGCAAAACTCTGTCCTACTGGTCGTGATTCCATAGTCTCGAACAGGGTAACTACGCTATCTAGCATATCACAAACATATCCTGACAGGTACTAATAGAATCACACATGAAGGTGAAAGAAGGACAAGAAAGACAGACCTGCTAACCCGTCACCCATAGCGTCGGTCTACTCGACTGTCAGCACAAAAGCCCTACCCCTCTGGGGTATATCCCTCTGATGGTACGGGGCATGGTGCTGCGCTATAGGTGACCTAGCTCCCTCTATATAATCCATGACACTCAAGTATCATCCACACTGATATTCTATTCCATCATACTAGGGCACCATCTATATGGTATCTATTTTAAAATCTGATAATCATACCCGTCTATCCAGAACCATGTTACCAGAATCCTCGTTATGCCAGTAAGTACTACAGCGATAATCCATAGAGTCCGCGACTAAAGTACATACCTCTAGAATCATGGTATTTAAAATTTTCACATTGCCGCTAGCTTGGCTGCAAAAACCTTAAATTCCTACACCCGAGAAATACATCCAAAATTAGACTCTATCTCATCGCCAAACCAGCTAATATGGCTATAGAAGATTCTAGATTCTATGACTGAGGCAACCTAGGCCATAATGTTATCTTGGTAGAAAATCAAGTCAATAATGAATACCAAGAATCAAATTCAACGATGAACAAGGAAGTAGACAGAAACTGTCGGAATCGAATTTCGAGATAGTTTATAACGAGATTCTCAAGGGTCATCCCAGGAATCTTCTCAAGTAGTCCTAACTGTGATTGAGCACTCTCTCAACTAAGCCTATTCCTTAGTTCCTATCGCAGGCTGTAGTGATACTCTAGTTCGAATACCACTACATAAACTCGACCTGCATGGGCCACCACTAAAAACGTGTCACGACCCGCACCCTAGAGTAAGGGCACGAGAAGTGGGTACGTCCAGCCTACGCCGCAGTGTCGGCAGTAGAACGCTGTCCTAGGTTACTATCTAATCAACAACTCACGCAATTATATAATGTACTTGTCAAAACTCAACTCCGAACGGAGGACAAGTATAGATATAATGAATCTCAATCACAGTCTAAGAACGATAAGATATCACAGAAGTTTATAACTAAAGACTAACAACAACATTTATAAACTACTAAAATAATATCTCAAACAAACTCAAATACAAACTCGTATCTCAAGTTATTATAATTCAAATTCTAAAACATGAAACTAAACCAAGTCTACTAGCTAGTCTCCCGATCACTCCTGAGTGTCGGGGCCATAGGTAGCTAAGCCATCTCCTGCTCCAAGGCAAGTAGGGCAAACGTCCTCAGGGCAGTCATCTGTAATATTTTTAACAGGTCCAGTCAGGACAGGAACGAGCACATCTCATCCAGAAAATCCAAGTAATGACAAATACTATAAAACAGTTATAGCCAGTTATATTGATAATAATGGCAGTTTTATAAAGGTAATGATGTAGAAAAATAGCAAAGGTACAAGGAAGTAAGGTAATGAAATAAAAGAAGAATGATGGCAAAGAAGACTGTAAAATAAGATCTAGCTGAACTAGGGTAACATGTTATAAGTCCAGTTTGTACAATGTAAGTTGAGTGTAATCCAATGTGAGTCTAATACAATTGAGTCTAGTAAATGATTCTTGTACATGATGATTCTAGTAGATGATTCTTCTCAATGATTTGAGAGAAGTAGTTCTTGTAAGATTCTTGTACACTAATCCTTGTAGGTAATTCTTGTAATGAGTACGGCATATCGCACGCTCGGCCAAGCGGTGATGGCTATCGTTCTTGTAATACGGCACATCGCACGCTCGGCCAAGCGGCGATAGCTATCATTCTTGTTTGGTGATTCTTGTTGAATACGGCACATCGCACGCTCGGCCAAGCGGTAATGGCTATCATTCTTGTAATACGGCACATCGCACGCTCGGCCAAGCGGCGATGGCTATCATTCTTGTTTGGTAATTTTTGTTGAATACGGCACATCGCATACCGGGCCCAGCAGCGATGGCTATCGTTCTTGTAATGATGATTCTTGTATGATTTATAAATTTAATACTTGTAGATGTTTCGAGTAGATGAGTCTTGTGAGTGATTCGAGTAATAGGGTTAGACAAATCAAGTACATGTATTGCAAATAGATGAATCTAAACTATTAATACATATTGTGATAGAGAATCAAATAGAACTATACTAGAACTGAATCACAGTAATCATCAAATAAATGAAAGAACTATCAGAGAATGTACTCGCCTGTTACTCTGAAAAGAGTAATAAAATATCAGATGTCTGCACCGGAGTCACAAAGTCCTAAATAGAGCAGTATGGGTTATAACATGTTTAAAATAAGGTAAATGAAATCTACGATGCAATCTACATGATTTCTGGGTCAATCTAGGTCAAAGTCAACTCTAAGTCAAACATGGTCAACTGTCTAGGTCAAACTAGGTCCAAGTCAACTTGGTCAACTCTGGGTCAATCTAAGTCAATATGGGTCTCTATCTAAGTCAATCTCTAAGGCCAACCACATTCAAAGTCTAATATATACTATAGGCTAACTAGTACTACACAAGCCTAAACAAAACATATTAGCCTATGCAACCTTATAACATTATAGGCTAAACACTAAGGCTAAAATCACTTTACACACATTATGCATACATTAAGCTATGTATATCACATTGAGATATATATATATATAAATATATATACACATATATATATTGTGCATAGAGTGATAGGGAGGAAATACATGTGCTTGTGTCAAGGTGTACATGTGAGGATGTGATAGTGATAAAGTGTTAAAGTGGCAGTGGCTAGTTAGTGTGTGTGTGTGTTTGTGTAGGTGAATGGAGATATTGGGGGTATATGTGGCATGAAGGGTGTGTTCCAGGATTCATAAATGTGTGTGTGTGTGCATTAGAGTGAGTGAACAGGTGTGAATCAATGTGTGTTAACTGTGTGTGTGGTGGTGAGCAATTGTGTGTGAGAGTGATTTGTGAGGAAAAAGTGTCAATGAGAAATGGGTGTAACCTGGGGAAATCAGTGAGGGTTCATGTGTGCTCATGTGTGTAAACATGAAGAGAAAAACAGTGTGTCTTAAACTACCTAAGCTCAGGATTTACAATGCATAATAGAGAGAGTACATGGCATGTGTATGGGGGTATATGTGTTTCCATAAAACTGTGAACAATTTCAGTTAAGGAAAGTTTTACATGTGTGTGTGACCGGATAGAATATTGGGTGTGTGTGTGTAGAGTGTGAAATGAAATCTCAGTTTTCTAGTTTACTGAAATAATCAGACAGATGTGTGTGTGTGAATTCTCAGTTTTCTATTAAACCAAAATCTCAAGTTCAACCTAAATTCCAACTAGCCTAACCTATCCCTCAGGTATTCACATTGGGAAATCACAGTGCTGCAAGGCTCCTAAAAGAGGTACATAACCTCATCCAAGTTGTAGTAGACTAGTATAGAGGCTGCTTTTATCACTTGAACCAACACCCAATAGGATGCAAGTGCCAAGCCCCCTATCTACCAACACAAATCTAATTAACTAAAGGACTGAAATATCATGGATGAAAACTGATAAACTAGTTTTAGGATATTAACTAAGACATAAATGCCATTTCATCCTTCCTCTATTCACAAACCACAGTTTAACATTTCAGAAAAACTAATTTCAGTTAACTGTTTCAGTTTCAATGCACTCCAAAACCTCAGTTATTTATCAACCCTTTAAGATCAAAACCCAACTCCTAATCTCAGTAATTTAGTATCAGGAATTATCACATGTGTAGGGAAAACAGTAACAAACTTGGGTTTTGCAATGACAGCCCACCTTAATCAATTCCATTCTCCTATCCAACACAATTTGAATCTCAGGAGTTCTGAAAAGAATAGTGAATGTGTGTGTGTCCATTGTAGCATAGGCATATGGGTATTGAACCATAGGTCACTGACAGTTTCCAGGAGTTGAAAACTCAACATTCCTAATCTCATGTTTCAATCCTGAAACCTATCTCAGGAATTCTCATACATTCTCAGGTTTCTAAGATTTGAATCTCAGTAAACTAACATATATATATGAATCAAAGCCAAATCCAGTGTAACAGTCCTAGCAAGTAATCCCTTCGAAAACCCAATTCAGTTTTGGAAATTCAAATAAGTCTCAGATTTCAAATATTGAACCCTTCCCTCATTGATACCATCAAGTATCAGTGAAACAGACCATATTGCAACCCAGGCAACTTTGGCCTCGCCTGTATACCTACTCAATTCAGCATAATGAAACTGAATAATAACTCATACATGTATCATCAACCTGAAAATCAATCCAACCTCACATCTCTTACTGAACATCGATCCCATTCTCAAAAAAACTGTGAAATGTTGAAATCTAACTTAACCTGAATTTGAAACACCATCTAAACCAAATAAAATTGAAATAAATATGGCAAAACACATGTACAGAGTTAGGAACATGCTAGGCATTGTGTCCAGAAAATAGGACACGAAGGTGTCCAATGTGCAAAATTCAGTGTATCAGTAAAGGCACTGAAGGCTGCCTCGTGCTTGCGTGTCGAGTCATTGTGGACTCGACACAGGGCTCGATATGACCCGTGCTCGTGCACAGTCCTAGAGGGGACATAGGGGCTCGTGTTCAAGTGTCTGCACCGCCATAAAACTGTGTCGTGTCCAAGATACGAAAGCGTGTCCGTGAGGGATTTCACGTGTGTGCATAGGGAGCACGAGACAGTGCAGCCTCGATTTCTTCGTGCACACTAAACGAGAACCTGTGAAACTTTATGGGTGTGATGTCAGTCGTGTCCCCTAACTGTGTGTCAATTTTCACGTGTCCAAGTGACACAGACATGGAGAAAACATGGTCGAGCAGCAGGACACTGCACGACAGTGTCGTGCAGCGTGTTCGTGTCCAATTTGGACACGGACACGAGCCTAAAACGTGCTCAGTGTGTTGGATTCGTGATCAGCATGCCAAGGGCTACAAAATCATGTAATTAGTTTTGAAAATTAACAGTATTCATTTCATTCAAGCATTTCATCAAACACCCATTCAAATACATCGATACGTGTCCGATACGGACACAAAATGGACACGGATTCCTACCAAACTTGGGCTACACCTAGGGGAACCCTAAATAAATGCATCTATGAAGAAAAATCATGATTTCAATGGGTGTAGATAGGTTTACCTATTGAGAGCTAGAATCTCAATGTAAAGAGCCTCGATTCGATGTCTTCTTCGATTTTCTCCGGTTCAATCGTCCTTGAACCTTGCTAGCAAGCCCCCACAAGTATCCTCTACTGTTGGGGATGATGGTGCAATTAATTTGACTCAATTTGGGCTCAATTTGGATTAATGGGGAGAGTTTTAGGGAAGAACAAGTAGGGCTTTTTCTAGGGTTTGTAAAAGAGGCCAAGGCTTTGTTAATATGACTTTATAGTAGGGGGGTCTTGTGTGGCTGTTGAAATGAGTAGGGTTAGGGTTTTAGATGAGTGGTTAGGATCACTCCAACAAATTCCTAGCCTTCCTATTGGTTGAGGCTTCTTTTCACAAATATCTCAAAAAGAAATATCTTATCCTAATAATATCTAGATATTACTAACCTTAGCACTTAGTAGGAATATTCTAACCCTAAATTCAACCTCATGACTAATCTAGGTTAGGTTAACTTCTAGGTTAAGGCTTCACAAAAGACTAGCACAATATTTAATTAATATAAATTACAAATTCACAAAATTGTCAAAATGACCAAAATACCCCTAGGCTAAAAATTGATAATTTGAATTCCTAATCGCATGACTAGGTCTCTATGATCATGATTAGTCTTCTAGGTCATGCATGACTAAGGTTACACTATCAAAACACCAAATTTACTTATCACCATTTTAAATAGTTTTAAAATAGTTAAAAATCACCAAAAATCACAATATGATTTAAATATCACTATTAAATGATTATAATCACAAAATTTCAAAATTGTCCTCATTTGGAAAACTGGGTGTTACAGCAATAGTATCCTATCAGCGGAAGAAAAGACTGGTGAAAACAATTTCAACTACCATCATCATAAACACTTCATAAACTGGTACAATAAAGTAGTAGCAATGGATATTGGCTTCAGAGGCCCTACCTTCACTTGGAACAATCGCAGACGACCTCATCACTATGTGGCGGAGCGATTAGACAGAGCTATGGTTGATACTAAATGGAGACTATTGAATCCCAAAGTAGGACTTCTCCATCTTCCTTGCATTAACAGTGACCACAATCCCATTCTTCTACTTCTCAATATGTCATACAGGAAACGACACATACCAATGCGTTTTAAGGCAGCATGGATGATTGAAGATGAATTCAACAATATTATCTCTGATACCTGGTGTCGGTTAACTACAAATGACATTCAATCCAAGCTTAATACTTTACTCAAAAATCTAAACATATGGGGGAAATCCAAAGTAGGCAGGATTGACCAGGAGATCAGACATCATGAAGCAAACTTGATGCAAATCCAGTTGCAATCTCCTTCAGAAGCTGCATATCAAGAGGAAAGAACTACTCAAATAATTCTAAACAAGCTCTATCTTCATAAAGAGCTATATTGGAAGCAAAGGTCTAACATTAACTGGCTTAAAGAAGGTGATAGGAACACACGCTTCTTCCATCTATCAGCCACAATGAGGAAGCAACATAATGTTATCCACAGCATCATTAATGAAGATGGAGTACAAGTCTCTGAGCATAAAGAAATATCAGATACTTTCATAGCACATTTTAGTCCTTTATTTCAAGAAAAGAAAACAAGCCCAGTCCCTGAACATATACTTGCAGAACTTCCTTCTATTTCAGATTTAGAAAATGAGAGTATTTGTGCTATTCCACAGCCAGAGGAAATTGAAGCAGTTATCAAATATATGAGTCCATATAAGGCTCCTGGACCGAGTGGGTACCCTGCCTGCTTCTATCAAAAGTGCTGGAAACAAATTGGAAGCGAGGTATCTACTCTCATTCAGAATTTTTTTATCTCTGCAACCATGCCTCCATTGCTTAATCATACTTATATTGCTCTCATTCCAAAACTGCAATTCCCTTCTAAACCAGTACACTATAGACCCATAGCTCTCTGCAATGTCATGTACAAAATCATATCCAAAATTCTTGCATATAGGTTGCGACCTCTCATGCACAAATTGATCAGTCCCAATCAAAATCTTTTGTCCCAAATAGATACATTGGTGACAGTATTGTTGTTGCTCAGGAACTTATCCATTCAATTTCCAAATACTCATCCAAAAATAGTGCATTTTCCTTCAAAGTTGATATGTCCAAAGCCTATGATAGATTAGGCTGGGGAATTGTTAGTCAATCAATTCGTAGAGTTGGTATCACTGGGAAATCTCATGATCTCATAATACAATGTGTGACTACTCCTACATTAGCAATTCTAATCAATGGCGAACCTTCTACATCATTCTCTCCTGGTCGGGGCATCCGACAGGGATGTCCTTTATTACCTTTTCTTTTCATTCTATCTATGGAGATTCTATCTACATTTATCAACATCATGGTTCAAAATTCTTTGTATGACAGTCTAAATTTCCAATCTTCAAAACACAATTATTCTCATCTAGCTTTTGCCGATGACCTTCTTATATTTGGTAAATGCTCCTTATATAATATTGCTCAATTGAAAATCATCCTTAATACATTTGAAAGTTGGTCTGGCCAAAACATCAATTTTGATAAGTCTTCAATCTTTTTCAGCAAACAAATTGACCCAATCATGAGGGAACTATATCTAAATCTTCTAGGAGTTCATTTGATGGATTCGAAGGACAAATATCTCGACCATTTGCTCCTACAATCAAAAAATAGAGCTTCCACATACTCTTCTCTCCTGAATACTAGCTCTTCTAAACTCATTGGATGGAAAAGAAAATGTCTATCTCATGCTGGAATGACCACTCTCATAAAATCTACCCTTGCCTCTATTCCTAATTATCATCTTTCCGCATATCATATCCCTTAAAAGGTGACTCAGACTCTCAGTAAGCACCAATGTAATTTTTGGTGGGACTCGATTGACAAGAAGAAGATCAATTACACTGCTTGGAGTAGATTTACACAATCGAAGTTTCAAGGAGGCCTTGGTTTGAGAGATCTGTATATTTCTAATCTCTCGTTGGTTCTTAAATTAACATGGAGATTCATCACCCAACCCGAAACAATGTGGGCTTCCCTTCTAAGCAGCAAATATTTACACTCAAATAATTTTTGGTCAGTGATGCCTTCAAAGACGTCGTCTTGCATTTGGTCGAGCATACTATGCAGCAGGGAATTCCTTATCAACAACATTATATGGTCAATAGGAGATGGTATTTCAATTAATATATGGAATTATCCTTGGGTTCCCACCTTGCAGAATTTTAAAGTTCTTGATTATGCTTTCAGTCATCGATGGGTTCAGAAAGTGAGTGATTTGATTAATAATCACAATATGTCCTGGAAAGCCAATCTCATACATATCCTATTTCCACTACATGAAGCATCTGCCATATTGTGAATTCTTTTATCTGTCAATTGTGCAAATGACAAATTAATGTGGATTCATACTGCCAATGGGGTGTTTACTACAAAATTAGCATATCGAGTAATTCATGAGAAACTATATCCAAATTTGAACTTTACAGAGAGGGATGATTTTATTGAATGGAGGAGGCTATGGTCTCTAACACACATCAGTCCGAAGGTGTTACTATTTGCTTGGCGAGCTATTACCAACTCTTTTCCCACTCAACACAACATCCATCGACGAATTGATCAAATTGACGCAACATGCCCGCTATGTAAGGTAAATCAATAAAATACTAACCATCTTCTATTTCATTATCCCATAACAGGTAAGGCTTGGGATCATTATTTGGAAATATTACCTCTTATTCATGATGATTCTACTGTATCATCTATTACTTCAACAATTTTGAAGAAAGGAGATCCAAAAATCATTACAGCCCTATTTTACCAAATGTGGATCATTTGGAAAGCTAGAAATAGAACAATATTCAATCAACACAATATCAATGCTACAAAGATCTTTGAAGAAGCAACCAGGTTAATGAAGAAGATGGAAGCATGTTACAGCACACCATCCCACGTCAATCCAACTCCAAGCACACAACAACATCAAGCTAAATGGATTCCTCCTCAAATCAATCATTGGAAGATTAATTTTGATGGCACATATCTGGATGATAAAATGGCAGTAGGTGCAATCTTGCGCAATGCAAATGGACAATTCATACTGGCTATGTCAAAGACCGAAGATGGCGGATCTCCACTTGAAGCTGAGGCGATGGGTATCTGTCTTGCACTCATAATCTGCAACAAGAATCAACTGCGTAATGTCACAATTGAAGGGGCTGCTTGCCGCTTATAGAAGCAGTTGAAGGTTCTGACTCTACTCCACTATGGCGGACTCGTCACGCCATAGCAGATGCAAGGAAATCTAAAGAATCTGATCTAAATATTTGTTACTCTTATGTTCCGAGGAGTGCAAATCTTTGTGCTCATTCTATTGCTTCTGAAGCTATGTTTTCAAATTCCTCTAACTGTCTACACTCTTTCGAAGAGACACCTACCTATATCTTATCTCATGTCCTCAATGACATGAGTTTTATTTCTTCCCCATGATATTAATGAAGATTCCTTTCAAAAAAAACTTCCCTCTCATATATATATATATATATATATATATATATATATATATATATATATATATATATATATATATATATATATGCTTGTTCTCGACCCTAGCCGCCTACACGACCACCTCCCATTTTTCTCCCTCCATCTTTCGTACGTCGACAATCGCCGACGTCCCACCTGGACAGCGCCGGCATGCGAGCGATCACAGCGTGCGAGGCTGCAACAGGCACCATTCGCACGAGAGTTGCGTTCCTTTTGGACAGCTTCTTCCCTTTGCCTTCATTCGTTAACATTTTCGCGGCTCGATGAGCCCCCGGCTATTCGAGCGAGGTACTCCCTTCCCTCTTCCATGTGTTCTGTTGCGAGCAAATATGTTAGTAACAGTAGAAGTTTCTGAACTAGAATTTTTTTTGTGGCATTCATTTTGATTATGAAGGATGTATATTGAATATGCTATTGTAGCTACGTAGTATGTTGTGAGAAGGTTGTGTATTAGAAATAAAAAGCAAGGATGGCTTACTTTAGGGACACCCACGTGCTGTGACGATGGGGGGAAATGATACCATATTTTCCTTATACTATATAGAGATGCATGGTTCTATATGAGGAGTAATGTTGGTATACTGTTGTTAGGGGCAAGCAATGAATTACTTTTGGAAGGAACAATGGAGTAAGAAAATTTATGTGTTGTTGCTCCTTCTATTTTGATAATTAGACCATGCTTGGTTGTACGTGTGGAGTTTGTATATGGCCTGGGAACAAGAGTGTCGTGAGTAATGCACGTGATACGTTATAAAGAAAAAAAATTATTGCTGAGGTTATAAGAACTTGTTGCATGACAGAAATGTTCATATTGTTGGGATCATTTATGTAACGTTTAGTTGATTCTTATATCAAATAGTTATGGAACATGTTGGAGGATGAAGGAAGGGATTATGGGAAATTTATATATGATGAATGCTGGTATATAGGCTTTGGAAATGTCAAATGTGGACATATGCTAAGTAGTAATTAATAAGAAGCTTTTAGTATGCTGTACGTGCATGTCTTAGGGAAGAGGAGAACTGGGTCGAGAGATTGATAAGTAAAGAAAGCTTAACCTAATATCAATGAGCCATAGCTCCGCTAGTTGCGAAAGGGAATAATAATGAAGTGGTCACAGCAGGTTTAGTGTTCAAATCCCATGTTAGTTGTGTTGTGGATTTATTTAGGATTTTTTTTTACGCATAATTAGTTTTTTTTTTTGTCTTTTTTCTTTCTTTTAGGTTTAGCTTAAATAAAAGATTTTCCTTGTTAATATATAATTTAACACAACTTTTGGCTTGCAAGCATGTTATTGCCATCCTTATGGTTTAGGCCTATGACTCTAGTATAATATTTAAAAAAATTAAAATTATGCTTAATTAAGTATGTGATTGTTAGTCCAAATATTAAATTAAATCCTAAATCCAAGTTTGCTTATTTTTATATAAGTGATAATAGTAGCATTGAATTGGTCATATTAATACTTGATAATTAATTAGTTTAAATACTTCTCTAGGTCCTTTCGACACTCAGAACTTGGACGCTGGACCAGTTTTTCATCTTCAGTGCCCGGAGACAGGCAAGTGTACCTTGCCATTCTTGTACTACAGTTACATTATTTAAAATTCTTAAATATTTATTTATGAGTATATAATTGTAATACCTAGGACCGCGTTCGGTACTTCGCATCCGGATCACATTCGGGTGCCGATGGCTGTTAGCGTCATCAGATATCGAACCTAGACATTCATATTTGCGATACCGCGATGGTTCGTTGTGGGTTACACTCTGACCCTAGGACATATTCATGTGACACTATATTATTGACAAATTTTTGTACTTGTTTACATATTGTTGTATGGAGATTCGAGTTGATTCTAGGATGATGACATTGATATGCGTACACTGTTACTATTCTAGTTATGACTCATTGTACTAGATAAAGGTCTGATCGAGCGACTCGTAGATACGATTCGTGAAGTCACATGGGCGGGGAGAAACATATACCGTACGCTTGTGCTACTTTTCCATAGAGTTACCGCTGCCTCATTACCAGAGTTGCGGATATTTCATAGTTACCACAGTTCCTTATCGGAACTGCGAATTTTCATAGTTACCGGAGTTCCGTATCAGAACTCCGGATTACACCGTGACAGCCCACGTGTTCGAGTGATATTTCTTAAATTGTATTTCATACTAGTTGGTTACAATACTTCACCCACTTTATTTCTGTCTTACTTTATTTTTATCATATCACCCTTTACTGTCGTACTTTTGGTCTGTATATTATGTACCTTGTTATGTCCCTCTGAGGACCTAGTTTTCTCTCCAAATTTAGACGATTATCTTGAGGTCTACAGATCCGGAGTTGAGCTAGGAGCAGGACTTGCAGTTGACGACGAGATCGATCCAGCAGAGTAGACGATTGGTATAGCACTTTCTTTATTTCTGGCTTCATTATCTAGTAGCATGTCATCAGATCTAGTTATCTTCTTATATTTCATTTTCATTCAGTATTGTATCAGCGGGATTGTTTTCGTAAGACTCTTCATTCAGTTGTTGTTTTATGACTATGTTATTTCAGCACATTGTGGTTTACTTCATATTTGTCACTATGTGTTCCTTGAATCTTATTTTGTGGATGAAATTAGTACTTATGATCGTCTGGGCATTACTCTATATTACTGCACATTACAGCTTAAGTGTTACTCTTATGGTTCCATTAAATTTGGTAAATTATTAGGAGTGGTACTCACTGGCCTTGCCACGTGGCTCAGTTCCATATTTGGAACTGGAGCGTGACAGTTATTGAAGCCATCCACAATATTGGCGATCTTGAAAGAGTTAATTTCTTGGAACACATCTTGGATGCACTCGAGGAGCCTATCAAATCCTACCAAGATCTGACAAGAGGCATCCAGAGACTCGTAGATGCAGAGTGAGAAGCAATGGCTCGTGAGTCTGAAGCACGACAAGCAGCTCTGGATGATTTAGTAGTCGTTTTTTCAGTATGATCTGGGGAATTAGAGTCAAGCATTGCTGAAGCTAAATCTTTCCTTGAACACCATAAAGCTGAGACAACAAAGAAAGCGAAAGAAGCGGCTAAATGTTAGGCTCATCTTCAAGAATTGGAGGCTGAAATGGCCAGGCTTCGTACGATGATCACAACAGCCAAGAAGCGTGAGAAAGAAATTCTTGAATCATATCAAGTTGCTTCGAGCCGTCTAGATGATTTGATGAGGTAATGAGGCGAATTTGTCCGCATTCAGAGTGCTGAAATTGAACGCCAAGTTAACTCACGTAACCTTTTGACCAATAGTCTGGGAGAGACTTGGCCAGGCAAAGGGTCATTGAATCCAGAGTAGAGTGAGCTGATTCTCTGAAGAGGCTGATCACCGATCTTAGCACCCAGCCTTCCAAATGAAGCTATCCAGATGTAATAATTTTTTTGTTTTGATCATTTTAATAAATGTATTAATTTTGCTTAGAATAAAAATTGATGATGTTTTGTGGCCCTATTAGTATCTGTTAAAGACACAAGCAATAGATAAAACTAAGAAATATGTTAAAAGGTACCGGACATATCTCTTGAAAATAACAATACTTACTATATCTGTTCAAAGGTAATATGGATATGACAAAATATAACTTAAAATATTATCATTTCTGGGACAAAATCATCAGAGGTAATGTGGACGTGGCAAGTCATTATTGTAGATAGTAAAATTTAGAGGTAATATGGACGTGAATTCGTATATTTGTTGATTATTCTTGGGCCAACTGGTACTTAAGAATAGGATATCTTTTGAACAACTGGGTTTGAAAAGATGATGTTTGTAATGATGTAGTAAACGTTGTGGGTCAACGAAGATGTATCATAAGATCTGGATAGACTCCGCTGGGGATTCAAAGATTTGAAGTATGTATAATATTTATCAGAAAATATAGTACACGTTTCAAATATGGTACTTTTTTAGGAATTTGTCATTGATAGTCATCATAGCGATTCGGCCATCCATCCCAGACAGTTAATAAGCTCCGTTAGAGAAAACTTTGCTTATAATATAGGGACCCTCCCATTTTGGTTTGAACTTGCCTTTGCTCATGTGTGTCATAGTCATAGGACGTCTGACGGTAAGGACTAGCTCGCCTTTTTGAAATCCTCGTACTTTGACTTTACGGTTGAAGGTTTTTAAGATATGGGCTTGATATAGCTCGATGTGTTGTTGAGCTAGTAGCCTCTTCTCGTCAAGTGCTTCAAGCTCCTGAAGTCAAAGACGATTATTATTTTATGTTGTGAGTTCGTTGGCAATAGCAATTCTCAGTGATGGGATCTGAATCTCTAAAGGTAGGACGGCTTCACATCCATACACCAAAGAGAAAGAAGTACAGTCAGTCGGAGTATGTATGATAGTACGGTAGGCCTATAGACATTCTATAAGCTTTGCACTCCAGTTACGCTTATTAGTGGAAATGAACTTCTTGAGAAGCTTGATGATCGTTTTGTTGAATGCTTCAGCCAAACCATTAGCTGCAGGTTGTAGAAACAACATTATTGATCCGGTTATCGTCACAAAATCGAGTGAACTTCTGACTAATGAACTGAGGTCCATTGTCGTGAATGATTTGCTGAGGAATACCGAATCTGTAGATCACATGATGTTTGATGAAGTTGATGACATTGTTTATCTTGACTTCAGCTAAGGTTATAGCTTCGGCCCATTTTGAGAAGTAATCGATTATAGCTAGGATAAACCGATGTCCTTGAGATGAAGGCGAATTAATAGGACTAATGACGTTCATGCACCAAGCTTCGAAGGGCCATAATGCTGCAGTTGAATGCATAAATTCTGAAGGCTGATGAATAAAATCTGCATGAATTTGATATTCTCGGCATTTCCTTGAATATTCAATGGCATCTAACACCATGGTTGGCCAATAATATTACATACGTTGGATCCGATCTTGTAGCTTAGGACCAGGCTGATGTGCACCACAGACACCGTCATGAGCTTCATGTAGTATCTGCTTTGGTTCATCTCCCGCAACATAGCGCAGAAGCATACCGTCATAAGATCGTCGATAGAGTATTTTGGAGGTATGATTATAGTAGAATCAGAATGATCACCGACGGATTGTCGTTGCTTCTTTGGGATCTTCAGGTAAGATGTTATGAACCACAAAGTCGATGAAAGGAGTCCTCCATTCTTCGCTCGTAGTGTAAACTTCGACTGAATTGCTAGATTCTAAATATAAATTATTCTCAATGCAGAATAAATCCTTGTTAGTTATGACGATCATCTATTGTCTTTTCACAAGAATCGCTAATACTGATGCTAGATTAGCGAGTGAATCATCTTCTGTAATACATGCTCGACGTACATGTTCAATAAAGAAGCCTTTGAATTATGTAGCCAGTTTGACTGCTGCTTCATGATATGGAACGAGATCTTGATGCCGAACTTCGTACATGCCTCTAACTTGATTGACAATCAGTTTAGAGTCCCCGTATACTTCGAGGTATTCGATATCAAACTGTTTAGCTAATTGGAGGCCGATGAGTAGAGTGTTGTATTCAGCGACATTATTAGAGCACGGCTCATCCAGGGAATAGGCTCTTTGAATGGCCAGTCCTTCCGGTGATACTAGAATGATTCTAACTCTAGCGACGATAGTACCTTTGGGTCTGATTCTGGATACACCATCAAAGAATAGACTCCAAACAAAGATTCCTTCTGAAGTCATGTTAGATTCTAGAGTTTTACAAGGAATTTTTCATAGAGTTTAGATGTCTCAGGGATCAGATGAGCAGCCAAGAAGTCGGATAGGGCTTGACCCTTAACAGACTTTTGTGGGACATAGACTATGTCATACTGTACTAGCAATATGGCCCATGTAGCGAGTCTAAAATTGAGTGAACTGGGTTTCTTCATCAAGACTCAGAGAGGGTTAACTCTGGAGATGACATGAATGGTCTGGCCCGTAATATAATGTCATATTTTTTGGATAGCGAACATCAGAGCTAAATATTCTTTTTCTATTGGGCTGTATCGATGTTCAGCATCGATCATCGTGTGACTAAGATAATAGATGGCTTGCTTATGACCTTGCTTGTTCTTCTGGTCTAGTAAGGCACCGAGAGAATGATTCATTGCTCGAACATACATCAAGAAGGGTATTCCTGTGACTGGAGGCACTAGGGATGGAGGGTTCATCAAGTACCATTTTACGTCTTCAAATGCTTGCTGGTATTCTTCGGTCCAAACGAAAGATAATCTTTCTTTATTAATTGAGTGAACGGTCTGTAGCGTCCAGAGAGATTTGAGAAGAATCTTCTGATGTACGTAAGCCGTCCTTGGAATCCTCGTAGCTCTTTTAGGTTGCATAGAGGATGCATCCCTTGAATGGCTTTAACTTTCTCGGGGTCAACGTGTATACCCTTAGAGATAATAACGAATTCGAGAAATTTGCCACTAGAGACTTCCAGGAATGACTTGGTGGGATTCATCTTGAGTTGATGCTGGCACATTAGATTGAAGATAGTTCTTAAGTCTTGGATGTGATCTTCCTTTAGACGACTTTTGACAGCAATAACGTCAACATAGCATTCGATTATCTTTCATAAATGTTCACAAAAAATGGCATGTATGGCCCGCTGATAGGTTGCACCGACGTTCTTGAGACCAAACGGTATGACTGTGTAGCAGTAGACCCCTAGAGGAGTACAAAAAGATGTATGTTTTTCATCTTCGGAGTTCATCCTGATCTGATTGTATCCAAAAAATCTGTCTATGAAAGACATCTTCTCGAATCCACAATTGTTGTCGTTCATGACATCAGTGATCGGAAGAGGAAACTCATCCTTAGGATAAGCTTTATTAAGGTCTCTAAAGTCGAAGCAGACTCGGACCTTTCATGTTTTATTCATAACTGGGACGACATTAGCCACCCAGTCGGGATATTGTTCTTCTCTGACAAAGCCGCAAGCGATAAGCTTCTTGACTTCAGCTTCTATAGCGTCCATTATATCAGGTCAAAATCGACAATGTTGTAGTTTAACTGGCCTCGCATTTGGTAGAATATTAAGCTTCAGGGTAGCAATATGAGGATCTAATATCGGTATATCCTCATAGCTCTAGGCGAATATGTAAATGTATTCCCTAATGAACTGAATCAGTTCATGTTTATCCGCTTAAGGGAGACTTTTGCTGATAAAGATTGGCCTTGGAAATATATCGTCTCCAACATCGACCTGAACCAACTGATCTTTGGTAGGTGGTTCACGTTGCACGAAGCAAAGTTCCCATTGAGTATCCATCCTTTGTGCCCAAGGATAAGATTCAAGGGCTTCAGCAAAGTCGTTATCATCTTCTGAGAACTCGACGGTCACCATATTGGAAGATAAAGTCACCCGATGGACGTGACCTATGTTGGTTTCCGAATCCCATGAAGCAGAGTCAAAAAAGTTAGATCGCTCTTCTTTATAAGACTCGAAAGCATCTGGGGTCATAATAGGCTAGGTGTAGCCTAACCCATGCTTTGTTCTGTTGTAATATTGTAGCAACTTTCCTTTTGGAGCAAGTATACGAATAGGAATTTGCCTTCCCCTACTGCCATTAAGGCAAGTTTTGAAGTTGTAGCCCATCGTTTGGATGATGTTCTTCAATTGTTGACTATAACAACGTAGTTGAAGTCGCCCATTATCGTCATTTTCAACATCGCTATCGGATGTAGCTTTTTGATTCAATCCTTTGCTGAAATAATAGGATATTCATCTTTCTTCCGGAAGAGAACCAAAAAGAATGAATCTTGTACTGATTCCAGTGATACTTCGTCTTGAAGAGGTTGAACTGTCCCTAATGTAAGGGGTTCGAAGTTATCTAGGATTTCTAGATAACATCAAGTATGATAATTGACATCAGTATACTACAAAGGAGATACAACTTTATTGATAATTACATCACCATTACAACAGTGCTCTTGATCTTAGACGATGGCTTGCTAAGATTGATAACAAGAGGAGGAGAAGGTTTGTTACGACGAAGGTCAATAACAAGAGGCTTAGAAGAGGTGAGCTCCCTATGCTCCATCTTTTCAGCAAGAGGATGCTTTACAGAATGAGAGAGATTGATGGTCAGCGTCTGAGAAGACGAAGGACGAGAAGTGCGTCCTTTGACCGTAATCACCAGTACATCATTCGGACTCTCTTGACGTTCTTCTTCAGTGTCCATGGCCATTACGACCTTCATGATCTCTTCTTTGCACATTCGAGAGTCTGTAAAATATGTTTCGATGCCTCAAAAGGGGTTAAGATCAACCACTTTTTTGCGGACTTTTTCGTTGTCATCCACATATTTGAAGCATTGATGAAGAGTGGATGGCACAATGTTATGTTCATGCAAACACGGTCTTCCTAACAAGATATTATAGGAGATGTAATTTTCAATCACATAGAAGGTGACCTTCGTGCGAAGACTCCCTATTTGGACTTTCAGACGGATCTTCCCCAACGGTTCACTTCTTCCAGGATTGAACCCCATAATAGTCGTGATTGTTGTAGAGATATTATAAACTGGGATCTTCAGCGCATCCAATAGAGTTTTTGGCATAATGCTGAGTGCAGATCCTGGGTCAACTAGAATGTGATCGACCTTCATGGTATCGACATATCCCGTATAGTAAAGAGATCGGTCATGTCGATTATCCTCCAGAAGCATATCATCTTGAGTTAAGGTGATATTGGGGATCAGCTCCATCACGCTATGGCAATGAGAACATGCCATCAGTTCCTCGTCTAGTTTTTTAAGATGGGCCAGACAAGCGTTTACTTGCATTAAAGTTTCACTTAACGTCTCTCAGGTTTCCCTTGAGAGACCCAGAAGTTCAAAAATCAATAACCTTACCAGAGTATTGGCTAGTTGAGCCAATATATCAAAGTTATACGGCTTTTCAAATCCAATGGAGTTTTTTTAATATTTTATCGAAGTGAACTGGCTATTTGCCTTTGTCAGTCGCTGTTGGTTTGGGAGGAACTGGTTCCGCTTGAGGCGATGACGTCGAAGCATCGTTGACGACAGGTGGAGAAGATGCTGAAGGGGCATTAGAGACTAGAGGAGGAGTGGCTGCATTCTCTTGTCCATCTGGATCATCTCTAAGATAGAGCCTCCCAGATCGGGTACCGGTCATGGCTTCTTCTTCCGGTACTGGTACAAATGACACCATGTTACAGTTCTTCATCCTAGTCTTGCCTTTGGAATACTTCTTTTGAAGACGGGACGGATTTTTCCAGAATCCCAGTCCAATATGGGACTGATTGTGTTGAAGACGTAGAGAAAGGGGTATAGGAGACCCTTTCCCATCATTTAAACCAAGGGCTTTCTGTACATCATATCCCATCTTTGTCATCAGTTTGCGAAACTGTTGACTGTATAGATGGAATGTTGGCCGATAATTGATTTTCGGCTTTGGTGTCACTACTTTGTCAGAAGAAGACGAAGCTGCCACTGGGATGAAAATAGCATCCAAAGGTAGAAGATGATCACCCGGTGATGTCATATGACACGACTTGTATTTGGTCGCCTTTCTTGACTTTGTAGGGGAAGCAGGTGTCTTTGACTCAAAGTTATCAACCAAATCGGGGTGAATCCACATGATCTCCCCTTTATCGGTTGACAAGGGTACAAGACCGTCACTTCGTGCTGGTGGAAGGTTGACAATCTCTAGAGTAGCTTTTGGAATGGGGACAACCCCATCCTGCACAAGTTGAGCAGGAAAGTCGCCAAATTGCAGAGAGACGACATTGGCAGTCACCATTTTTTATCTTGCTGAACGGTGATTGCCTTGTATTGATCAGTTCCTTGATCTTTCCTTTAAGTACGTAGCATGCCCTAGTCGGATGTCCCAAGAACCTGTAATAGACACAGTATTTAGGATTGTCAGTTTTACCTACTTTATCTGGCCGTTTTGCTTCGGGCAGTTGAAGTTTGTTGCTCTTGATTAGATAATCGAATATGCTCATGATGTCATCCTCGTCAAAGAAATACTCCTCTTTAGGACATGGTGCTCTTTGTGGGGGTGCCATCGTGGTAGGTGTTGACTGACTCATATTGACGGCTAAAGCTTCTTTGCCTTTCACATTGATGGCTAAAGCTTCTTTGCCTTTACGGTTATTCTGACGACCGTCGTTGTTGGTTGCAGAATGTTTATCTTTTTCAAGAATAGGCATCTGGATACCTAGTTGGTTGAACTTGTCAGCACTGTCTTCAGCTGCCCTGGCACTTACTATTAGGAGGCCCAGTCTTGGAATTGCATAGGTCTAGTCTACATACTGACTATAGGTAAGAAGTTTGATATGTATGTATCTATAGTCAGTACATTTAGAGTGCCCAGAGGCATTATGAGTGCCTCGTGACGGAAGCTCTTGATGAAACGTTCAACAGTTTTACTAGGCCGTTGTTTGATTTTGATGAGGGCCGACATGGTCATGTCATTTGTTCCCTCATAGAATCGTTCCAGAAATATTTTCTTGAATCCTGCAAAAGATGTTATGCAACCATCTGGCAAACTATGATACCAGCCATAGGCCACACCCGCTAAGCACATGACGAATACTCTAGTGAGTAGAGCATCGTTCGGTTGGAGTTGATCAGTCATTACCTCAAAGTGATTGAGATACTGACTCGGAGATGAGCTGTCGTCAAATAGCATGATGGTTGGTGGCTTGTACTTAGGTGAAAACGGAACTTCCTTCCACTCTCCAGGGTAGGGTTGCTTGATCCCTAACTTTTGCAGACCATCCTTCTGCTTGAAGGCTTCGAACTGGTTACACAAAAGCTTTACTGCCTCCAGGGCATCTCCCGAGGCTTAGGGAGTAGTAGACTGATTCGATGTGTTAGGAGGCAGAACTGCATGATAAGCACCACCCCAGTACCAGACTGACTTAGAGTAACTTGAGCGGGTATACTAGCATTGTGGGGAGATTGCACCCCCAAACCAGTATTGAAAGGGGCAGATGTTGATACGTGTTCTTGGGTTAGAATTGGATTCGCAACCGGTAGAACAGTGCGTTGTGCTACAATCACAGCATGCATACTTGCAACCATTTTAGCCATACTTGTCACGACCTGCACCCAGTGTAAGGGCACGAGAAGTGGGTACGTCCAGCCTATGCTGCAGTGTCGACGGTAGAACGATGTCCTAGGTCACAACATCTAACAATATATAACTGTACCTGTACAATAATATACTCTCCAAAAAGGAGGACAACACAGAAGGTACAACTCAATCACAAAATTCTAAGACGAAAATAGAAAGATAGGATAAAAAGATAATCTCAACAGAGAACTACAACTGAAAGAAATAAGTCTAGGTGTTTAAATAGCACCAAAAATCTAATATCTAGAAATACATCAAGACAAGACAACTAAATAAATATAACTAGTCTAGCAGTCTAATCTAGACAATGGGCAAGTCCTTAGCAACTGCTAGATCCTCCTGAAGGTCCAAGTCACCGGTATCATCTAAGCCAGCTCCATAATATGTGGGACAGAACTCCTCCTCATTCTCTGTAATATTTTCAACAGGTCTAATCAGGACAAGAACGAATACATATCTCTCACACGGTTCATATCATGACAGAAAATGTAAAGCATGTTATAGAATAAAGTACATGAAAGCTGTAAGAATAAACATGAAGAGGAAGAGAGAATATGATAACAAAAGATATCTATGTATGGTAATAGAGAACTGTAAGTGACTAAGTGATTTAGAGTACAAGATAGTTATGTGAACAGCTTGAATTTGCACATGATTATACTACAGAGTTTGCACATGATTACACTACTTTGAAATTGTTCACATGACCACTTCTACTCCCCCGTACCCCAATCAATACACAAGGATCTAGACAGGTTATGTTATTATACATGAAAGTTTATACATGAAGCTCATAAGATCATGAGAGTACATGAGAACACATGTGTGTACATGAATAATAAGAGTCCATGGAATATATGATGTTCATGAAAAGTACATGACATGATGTATTCGATACACCCGAGGGGGATAACATCTCATGAAAAGATCTATATAGTATTAATTCGTGATAACATCGTGTCAGCATCAAGTAAATTAGTCTATAACAAGAATATAATTCCTAGCAAGTATAAAATGGTCAGAGAAAATGATACAGAAGAAAGATGGTGTCTAATAGCAAATGATACAGAAACAAAACTATGGGAAGCACCCGAATCAAACAAAGCAAATGCGAGAAAAGAGTCAAGAAGAACAGAACCTACAATCAGATCTCTCACTGCCTCTGTATCCTCAGCTGACATGGCAAAATCTCGCCCTTGCTGAACTCCTCTGGCCTGCTGCTAGTGCTGAATAAACTTCTAATGTTGAGTCTGCAATTGTCCCTTCTGCTGTCCTACCGGAGCCTTGGCTCCTTCTCCCTGAGTTGTACATCCCGAAAACATGGGACAGTCCCTCAGCTGGTGCTCCGCTGAACCACAAAGTAAGCACTTGCCTAGCCTTTTCCTACAGCCGTTCCACCCATGCCATGGCTTCTTACAGAAGGTGCAACTGATGGCTAGCTATTGTCTAGGTGCCTGCTGTATCTGTCTCTGCTGAAAAGGCTTACGACCCTGACTCTGGAACTGTTACTGCTGGAATGGCTTTTGCTTAGTTTGCACATAATTACACTACTTTAGAATTGTCCATATGACCACTTCTACTCTTCCGTACGCCAATCAATACACAAGGATCTAGACAGGTTATGTTATTGTACATAAAAGTTTATACATGAAACTCATGAGATCATAAGAGTACATGAGAGCACATGAGTGTACATGAATAATAAGAGTCCATAAAATATATGATATTCGTGAAAAGCACATGACATAATATATTCGATGCACCCGAGGGGGATAATATCTCATAAAAAGATCCATATAGTATCTGTGATAATATCATGTCAGCATCAAGTAAATTAGTCAATAACAAGAATATAATTCCTAGCAAGTATGAAACGGTCAGAGAATGTACTTACCTGATATCCTGAATGTCTGATGAGAAAATATGTTCGAACCAGAATAAATGAGTCCTACTTAGAGCAACCACATGTTACAAAGTGTCTAATATGAGATAAGAGAAATTTACAATGCATTCTAAATGATTCTAGGTCATTTTAGGTCAAAGTCAACTCTGGTCAACCATTCTAGTCAAACTAGGTCAAACCTAAGTCAACTAGTCAAATGTTCTAAGTTTAAGTCAAACTTAAGTTAACTAGTCCTTTTAAGTCTATTTAAGTCAATTCTAGGTCAAGTTTGACCCACAATTGACTTTGGTCAACTTGGTCAACTTGCTAGTCAACCTTGCCTAACTAGGCCTATAGATCAATTCTAAACTAACTTACTAACCATAGGCTATTATCTTATATCACTATCAAATATACATATGCATATATATATACAATATATTCAAGTATATAATATAGAATATATATATATATATATATATATATATATATATATATATATATATATATATATATATATATATATATATATATATATATATATATATTCTATATATATATATATATAGGAGCGGATCAAAAGCCCCCCTTAGAAAGCCCTCCAAAAAAACCCCTCACTCTAATTCGTAATATTAATGTTAATATTAATGTTAATATTAAAGTTAATATTAATGTTAATGTTAATATTAATGTTAATATTAAAGTTAATATTAATGTTAATGTTAATATTAATGTTAATATTAATATTAATATTAATTTTTTTAATTTTTTTATATTAATGTTAATGTTAATGTTAATATTAATGTTAATGTTAATTTTAATATTAATATTAGTTTTAATGTTAAGTTTAATGTTAATTTTAGTATTTAATGTTAATATTAACATTAATATTAACATTAACATTAATATTAACATTAATATTAACATTAAATTACGGATTAGAGTGAGGGGGGTTTTTGGGGGACTTTCTAAGGGGGGCTTTTGATCCGCTTTCTATATATATATATATATATATATATATATATATATATATATATATATATATATATATATATATATATATATATATATATATATATATATATATATATATATATATATATATATATAAAGGGAAAGAAGGAAAGAAACGTGTGTGTGTGTGTGTGTGTGTGTGTGTGTGTGTGTGTGTCACAAGTGCTGTGGGTATGTTGGACAGGGTTAATCCCAACAGCCATCACACTAATACATAACTTTATACAATATCATTCCTATATACATATATATAAGAGTACTATATATATAGCTATATATATATATATACATATATATATAGACGTATATATTTTATATATATATATATATATATATATATATATATATATATATATATATATATATATATATATATATATATATTTTATATATATAAATATATATATCAAAGGAAATAACATACTCGATATATATACATATCAGAAATCGAACCTCAAAAATTATCCCTATATGACAGTAGATATAAATATCTAAAATATCTAAAATATATGAAAATATACACTATATTATATACATAGAATAGGTATATACTGATACATTACAAAATACGTATTTATATACAGTAAAAATTAGGAGAAAGGGGGCCCACATGTGTGTCATCACGTGGGGGTGTGAATCGTGTCCACAAAGTGTCAAAATCGTGTCCAATAACCCGTGTCAGGATTCAATTCAATGTGTCAAAAATCTGTAAAGGTTAGGGCTCGTACGGCCATGTCGGGTTCGATAGGACACGACACGCGACACAGTGAGCCACGTGCTCATGCACATAGCTAGGTGGGGTCTAGGTCTAGGTAGTTGACACCCTGACACGTGTCCATATGGTGTCCATGCGTCACACGAACAGCGTGTTGGGGAGGGCTGTGCGTGCACGCGGCCTCGTGGGGAGGTGTCGGCCCCCATAGGATATGACACACGCCATCACGTGTCACGTGGTCGAGTCCCTGGGTAGCCTAGTTCTAGGGCTACGTGTAGGACACCCAGTATTATATACTCGTGTCCCCATGTGTCGATACGAAACCCGTGTCAGAGTCGATTTTTGCACACGTGTACGATCAGCCGAGCCTGTACGACTTTGATTTCGCTGCGCACACTCCACAAAACCTCGTGAAATTTTAGGAGCACGTGGGCAGAGGTTGCCCCCACATGTCCACCAAATGTTAGTCAAAACTGTGTCGTGTCCATCGAGTTATAATACTCGAGCAGCATGACACGCACGGAGATCTCATGCACGTATCCCCGTGTCCGATTTGGACACAAAAATCGTGTTAAATTATGATCAGTCATCATAGAACTTGATCCACATATAAACAGCAATAAATTCGTGAAATTGGTTTTAAAAAACATTAACGTTTAATTCTATGAGACTTTTCGTCGAACACGTTTCAATACACCGATACGCATTCGATACGCTTATCAAACGGACATAAAATCCTACCAAACTACATCTACAGGTCCAGGGTACCTAGAAGCATGCAACTATGAAGAAAAATCAGGAATTAAAGGAGTTTAAAAGTGTTTACCTATTGAGAGTCAAAATCTCAATGCAAAAAGCCTCTAAACTTCACGATGCTGATTTCCTACGATCCAAAGCCCCCGATTCCTTGCTAGCTAGCCTCCAGCAACTTCTTCTCCTCCCAAGGATCGCAACGAAGCTTGTTTGGTGCAAATCGGATGAGAGATAGAGAAAGGGGGCTACTTTGAAGAAGGGGGCAATTTCTAGGGTTTGTAAAGGCTTGGTGGCTACAAAATATAATCATATAGAAGGGGGACTGTTTGGCCGGCCATGGGCTGCTGCTAGAGTTAGGTTAGGGTTTAGGTATGGGCCACAACTCATCTTAAGTCCAATAGGAAGCCCTTTTAGCAAAAGCCCAAAAAGCTATATATTAAAGAGTCTAAAAATGAATTTAAAAGTTTTCTAATTAGGACTAAACCTTAAATTCAAATCTAAAATGCTAATTAGGTCTCTAATCACATGGTTAGTCTATAATCATGGTTAGCTAAGGTTAAACCAACTACTAACATCAAAAGCACCAATTAAAATATAATAAAATAAACAAAAATTGAAAAAGAAAAATCACACATTTACCAAAATACCCCTAACCTAGAAAAGTGGTAGCGAGAAATCTACCCTCCTTAAATAATTTCACCCTCGAAATTAAAGACAAAACTGAACAGATGAGAAGGATAGAAAAATCAAACCTCAAGGCTGAAAAAGATAATGGTATCGCTCGTGCATCTCATCCTCCCTCTCCCAGGTAGACTCACCTGGAGTGTGATGCCTCCATGCGACGTGAACCAAGGGTATCGTCTGGTTCCTCAACACCTTCTCCCATCGATCCAGAATCTCCACAGGTTGTTCTGGATAACTAAGAGTAGGGCCCACCTCGATCTCGAAAAGATCTAGTACATGGCTGGGATCTGCCACGTACCGTCTCAACTGCGACACGTGAAATACGTTGTGGACTCCTTCCAATACAGGTGGCAAGTCTAGCCTGTATGCCACGTTATCGACTCTTTCGCTGATAACAAAAGATCCGATAAAATGCGGACTAAGCTTTCCACCTCCACCAAAGCGAATAGTACCTCGTGTCGGAGATATCCTCAAGAATACCAGATCTCCAACCTAGCACAAATATGGTCTCAAACTTAACTATAACAATCACATGATCAAACAAAATCACAAAATAAACAAAATCCTAATCCTAAGTCTAAGCTGTACCTCAAACTCCAAAGGTCTCCGGTGGCTATCGGCCCAATGTCGTTGTCTGTCCTGCGCCATGCGAAGTCGATCTCTGATGAGCTTCACCTTCTGGGCTGCGTCCATAATTATCTCAGGTCCCAATAAATCTCGCTCTCCAACGTTATCCTAAGACAAGGGAGTACGACATCTACGCCTGTACAATGCCTCGAATGGTGACATCTCAATGCTGGCCTGGAAAATGTTATTGTATGCAAACTCCACCAAGTACAAATGATCCTCCCAGGAACCTCCAAAATCTAAGACACAAGTCTGCAGCATGTCCTCGAGTGTTTGAATAATTCTCTCTGACTGTCCGTTCGTTTGAGGGTGGTATACAGTACTAAACTTGAGCTGAGTGCCCAAACTAGTATGTAGACTCCGCAGAAATGAAAAGTAAAGCGACTATCTCGATCCGAGACAATGCTCACCGAAACTCCATGAAGTCTAACAATTTAATGCACGTATATCTCTGCTAGCTTCTCCATATAAAAGCCTACTTTGAATGGCAAGAAGTGGACTGATTTGGTCAACCTGTCAACGATGACCCAAATTGCGTCTTCTTCTCCTGGTGTACGTGGTAATCCTGAAACAAAGTCTACAGTAATATGTTCCAACTTCCATTCCAGAATGGGCAATAGCTGTAACAGTCCTCCTCGCCTCTGCCTCTCTGTCTTAACCTGTTGATAGACTAAACATCTGGCTACGAAGTGTGCTACCTTCTGCTTTATCCCATACCACCATACATACTCCTTCAGATCCCTATACATCTTATTGGCACCTGGATGCAAAAAGTACTGAGAACGGTGGGCCTCCTGCATAACCTGCTCCCGAAGGTCTCCACTAGGCACATACAATCTTGAACCATGCCTTAAAGCGCCATCCTCTGTAATGACAAACTCATCCACAAGTCCTGCTCGAACTTGCTCTCGAATACACCACAGGGCAACATCGTCGAACTGAGTCGACTTAATACTCTCCATAAAGTCTGACTGAATCTGTAGTCCCCATATCTGCATCTCAACTCCCGGCACTATCACCTCGATCTCCAGGCTCTCCAGATCTGCTAACAAGTGACGATCTACCGTCAAATATATAGCTACCGGATACCTACTCAAGGCATCAGCAACCATGTTGGCCTTCTCTGGATGATACTGTAACAAAATATCGAAGTCCTTCATCAACTCCAACCATCTCCTCTAACTCATGTTGAGCTCCTTCTGTGTAAACACATACTTCAAGCTCTTGTAGTCTGTGAAGATCTCCACACGCTCTCCGTATATATAGTGCTTCCATAACTTAAGAGCAAAGATAACTGCCGCCAACTCCAAGTCATGGATAGGATAATTCTTCTTATGCGAATATAATTGCATGGATACATAGGCAATCATCTTCCCATTCTGCTGCAAGACACAACCCAGACCCTTTCCTGAGGCATCACTGTAGATCGTGAACCCATCTGATCCTGATGGCAATGTCAAAATCGGGGCTGTCGTCAGTCGCTTCTTCAAATCATCAAAAGCGACCTGACACTCCTCCGACTAGATAAACTTTGTGTCCTTCTGGGTCAGCCTAGTCAATAGCTCTGCAACCTAGAAGAAATCCTGAACGAACCTCATGTAGTATCTTGCCAATCCCAGGAAGCTCCTGATCTCCGCAACCGAACTTGGTGTTGTCTACGCCGCAACTACCATGATCTTCCTCAGGTCGACTAAAATTCCATCCCCGGTCACAACATGACCTAGGAAATCAACTCGATCCAGAAAGAACTCACACTTCGAGAGCTTGCCATAAAGCTCCTCCTTCCTGAGAGTCTCCAGAACCACTCTCAAGTGCTCCTCATGCTCCTCTATGGTCTTTGAGTACAACAAGATGTCGTCGATGAACACCACCACAAACTTGTCCAAGTACTAGTGGAATACCTTGTTCATCAGGTTCATGAACACTGTCGGGGCATTAGTTAACCCAAACGGCATCACCATGAACTCAAACTGGCCATACCGTGTCCTGAATGTTATCTTCGAAATGTCCTCCTTCTTCACCTTCACTTGATGGTAACCTGACCTTAGATTAATTTTAGAAAATACCCTCGCTCCGCTCAACTGATTGAACAGATCATCGATCCTCGGCAGCAAATATTTATTCTTGATCGTGAGGTTGTTGAGTGTCCTCTAGTCGATATACATTCATACCAAATCATCCTTCATTGGCACAAAGAGTACGATGCACCCCACGGTGAAGAACTCGATCAGATGAAACCTTTGTCTTGTAACTCATCTACCTGCTTCTTCAACTCCACTAGCTCGTTGTTGTTCACCCTATAGACTTGCTAAGATATTGGCTCTGCGCTAGGCCCCAAATCTATAGAGAACTTCATATCTCTGTCCAGAGGTAACCATGGCAACTCCTCTGGAAATACATCCATGAACCCAGCTATCAATGGATGTGGCACGCTCTGCTCCTCTACTGAAACTCCGCGAAAGACTCCGCTGATCTGCTCCGTCTTCCGTCTGGCGAACTCGAACTCTGGCTCTCCTGGTGAACAAAAAAGAACTCTGCCACCGCGATAATCTATACTGGCATGGTGCCTGCTCAACCAATCCATCCTGAGTACAATATCGTAGTTCGGTAATGGCATTACGAGCAGACTCACATCCAGTTCTCGGCCTCCCAAAACTACTTTTCGATTCTTGTAAATATCACTGACGAGGATGATGCCACCCCCAATCGTGATTTTGCAAGTCCTAGAAAATGATTCAGAAGAAAGATGGTGTCTAATAGAAAATGATACAGACAAAAAACTATAGGAAGCACCCGAATCAAACAAAGCAAATACGGAAAAGAGTCAAAAAGAACAGAACCTGCGATCAGATCTCCCACTGCCTCTGCATCCTCAGCTAACATTGCGAAAGCTCGCCCTTGCTGACCTCCTCTGGCCTGTTGCTGGTGCTGAATAAACTTCTGTTGCTGAGTCTGTAATGGTCCCTTCTGCTGTCCTACCGGAGCCTTGGCTCTTGCTCCCTGAGCTATACGTCTCAAAGATATGGGACAGTCCCTCAGCTGGTGCTTCGCTGAACCACAAAGTAGGTACTTGCCTAGCCTCTTCCTACAGTCATTCTATCTATGCCCTAGCTTTTTGCAAAAGGTACAACTGATGGCTAGCTGCTGTCTAGGTGTCTGCTGTATTTGCCTCTGCTGAAAAGGCGCACGACCCTGACTCTGGAACTGCTGCTGCTGGAACGGCTTCTGCTAATGCTACTGCTATAATGGGGCCTCTTGGCCGGGCCTCCACTGTCGTCGGCTCCATGTGAATCACGACCTCTCTTCATCTTCAGTTCAAGGTTGTCCTCCACTGCTATAGCTCCCACAAGAATCTCCTCAAAGGTAGCATCTCTATCACTCTTGGTCAAGGACTTGACTTCCTTGACCAAGCCCTTCCTGAACCTCATAGATTTTACCGTCTCACTAAGGCCCTCAACGAATCTGTCCAGACGGCAGAACTCTTCGTATACTCCTCTACTGTCTAGTTCCCTTGAACCAGATTCTTGAACTGCGTCTCCAAGGTGCCAAGTGTTATGTCGGGAAAGAACTTCTCCTTGAAGAGCTTCTTAAAAGCCTCTCATGTCTGCCCCGCTGTACCAACCCTAGGGTCGGTCTGGTACTATGTGCGGGTAAGGTTCTGTATCTGACTGCCCGCTGTCTCTATCTAAATCCCAGCTAGTATCTGTACGAGGCAAAAGATCTTCTCTATATGCTCGATCCAGTCGTCGGTATATAGGATACCCTTAGTACCCTTGAAGTCTCACGACCGCATCTTCTGAAAGTCCTGAATGTCCGGGGTCTTCGGCTGGTACTGTTGTATCTGGCCTCTCAGCAGCTGGGCAGTCACCTTCTCCACTGCTACCATGGCCAGCTGATGGGCATTGTCAATGTCCTGCCTCATATCTTTCGACTAGCACCGCTGAGCCTCCATCATCTGCTGGAAGAAGGCAAAAAGATGAGCTGTATCCACTGATCTCGAAGGTGGCTGCTGCTGGGATAACTCTAGGATGACTGGGGTAGGCCTCAAAAAAGCTGGAGGTACACACCCAAATACGACAGATGTTCCAACATGAGAAGGAACAAGGGGAGCTACGGTCCCAGGGTTCTACCGAACCGGGCAAGAAGTGGCAGACCACTCGGTGGTATCCCTTGGGCTAGAGCGATGCGATCGTGTCTCCACCATCCTGAAGACATATTAAATAAGAGCCAATTCTGAGCGAAAAATGGTATGATCAAAGGAGGACAGTTATTTCAAAAGAAGGCAATTAGCAGCAAGAATTAGATGGCAGGAATTAGATAAGATTTTTTCCTAATGTGATTGAGTACCTTAAGACTTGTATCCTATATCTACTGTAGGTTATAGTGATACTCTATTTCGAATACCACTACGAAATCACACTAGTTGCGACTCTCTGGACCTGTATGGGCCACTACTAAAAACGTGTTATGACCCGCACCAGTGTAAGGGTACGAGAAGTGGGTACATCCAGCTTATGCCGCAGTATCGACGGTAGAACGTTGTCCTAGGTCACAATATCTAACAATATATAACTGTACATATATAATAATATACTCTTCAAAAAAGAGGACAACATAGAAGGTACAACTCAATCACAAAAATTCTAAGGTGGAAATAGAAAGATAGGATAAAAAGATAATCTCAACAGAGAACTACAATTGAAAGAAATAAGTCTGGGTGTTTAAATAACACCAAAAATCCAATATCTGGAATTACATCAAGACAAGACAACTAAATAAAGATAACTAGTCTAGTAGTCTAATCTAGACAATGGGCAAGTCCTCAGCAACAGCTGGATCCTCCTGAGGGTCCAAGTCACCGGTGTCATCTAAGCTAACTCCATAATATGTGGGGCAAAACTCTTCCTCATTCTCTATAATATTTTTAACAAGTCCAATCATGATAGGAACGAATACATATCTCTCACACAGTTCATATCATGACAGGAAATGTAAAGCATGTTATAGAATAAGTAATGAAAATTGTAAGAATAAACATGAAGAGGAAGAGAGAATATGATAACAAAAGATATCTATATATGGTAATAGAGAACTGTAAGTGACTAAGTGATTTAGAGTACAAGATAGTTATGTGAACAGCTTGAATTTGCACATGATTACACTACAGAGTTTGCACATGATTATACTACTTTGGAATTGTTCACATGACCACTTCTACTTCCCCGTACCCAATCAATACACAAGGATCTAGACATGTTATGTTACTGTACATGAAATTTATACATGAAGCTCATGAGATTATGAGAGTACATGAGAGCACATGAGTGTACATGAATAATAAGAGTCCATGGAATATATGATGTTCGTGAAAAGTACATGACATGATGTATTCGATGCACCCAAGAGGGATAACATCATATAAAAAGATCCATATAGTACTAATCCGTGATAACATCGTGTCAGCATCAAGTAAATTAGTCTATAACAAGAATATAATTCCTAGCAAGTATAAAAACGGTCAGAGAATATACTTGCCTGATATCCTGAATGTCTGATAAGAAAATATTTCCAGACCGGAGTAACTGAGACATATTTAGAGCAACCACAGGTTACAGTGTCTAATATGAAATAAAAGAAATTTACAATGCATTCTAAATAATTCTATGTCATTCTTGGTCAAAGTCAACTCTCGGTCAACTCTGATCAACCATTCTAGTCAAACTAGGTCAAACCTAAGTCAACTAGTCAAATATTCTATGTTTAAAGTCAAACTTAAGTTAACTAGTCCTTTTAAGTCCATTTGAGTCAATTCTAGGTCAAGTATGACCCATAGTTGACTTTGGTCAACTTGCTAGTCAACCTGCCTAACTAGGCCTATAGATCAATTCTAAACTAACTTACTAACCATAGGCTATTATCTTATATCACTATCAAATATACGTATGCATATTATACATATATTCAAGTATATATATATATATATCTATATATATATATATATATATTATATTATAATATATATATATATATATATATATATATAAAATATATATATATATATTATAATAAATATATATAATATATATATATATCTATATATATATCTATATATATATATATATATATATATATATAAAGGAAAAGAAGGAAAGAAACATGTGGTGTGTGTGTGTGTGTGTGTGTGTGTGTCACAAGTGCTGTGGGTATGCTGGACAGTGTTAATCCCAACAACCATCACACTAATACATAACTTTATACGATATCATTCCTATATACAATATAAGAGTACTATATATTAGCTATATATATATTATATATATATTATATATATATAATATATATTATATATATATAAGATATATATATAGTACTCTTATATATATATTATTATATTATATATATATATATATATATATATATATAATATTATAATATATATAAGATACTATATAATATATATATATATATATTATATATATATATATAGTACTCTTATATATATATTATATATAATATATATATATATATTATATATATATATAATAATATATATATTAATATATATATATAAAAAAAAATAAAAATATATATATATAATAAAATATATAAAATATAAAATATATATATATAAAATATATATATTAAAAAAAATATATAAATATATATATATATATATATATATATATATGACGGCAGGTTGGGCTTGGCTTCCTCTCTGGAAGGAGCTCCTCCACTCCTCGAGACCACCTACCCCCCCCCCCCCCCCCCTTGTCCTCGCTGGGGGCCGGCCGCTTCCAGGTGATCCCCTCGCCGCCGAAGATCCCCCCCGGCATCTCCCTGTTTCTTCGGATGGTCGGGCCTCCCCTGGCCGCTCCTCCCGCGGCCCCCCTCCGCCGCGTCTGTCCGACGTACGGCAGGCTTTCCTCCTTCCTCTCCCGCCCTCGTCGCCGCCGCCCTGGGCGTCATAGGTCGCCGTGCTTGGTGCCAGCGTCGTCCCCGGCTCCCTCCATCCTCGGCCCTCCACCTGGTACTCTCGTCGCCTCGCGCGCAGAGCTGCCTCTCTCCGTCTCACGCCGTTGCAAAACCGCCCCCCTTCCGACCACGGCCCCACCTCCCTCCCCCTCTCCCTGAGGTAGCCCTCAGAGCCTCTGGCAGCATCGCCTCGGATCCTCCTCCTACCCTGACTCCTCCTCTTCTTGGCTCTTTCCCGGTCCCTGCGTCGCCCCGTCCGGCGCCCCTCTCGTCCTCCGTCGGAGTCCTTCCTCGCCCCCCTCCTGCTCTCGCCGCTCCTCCCCCACCGTGCCACCCCCCCCCCTCCCCCCCCCTCCTCCTGCCCTGATGCCCCCCTTCGTCTCCCCCCCCTCGTTGCGCCACTCTCCCCTCGCCGATTCCTCCCATCGAGCTGCCGCCCCTCCTCAGCTTGGACGTTCTTCCGGCACTTTCCCCTGCGAGCTGCCACCCTTCGCCACTGCAGCGGACTCCCTCCAGCCCCCCTCCACTCTCTTCCTCCCGACACCATCCCCTCCCGTCGCCCTTTCCGATGCCCCCCTGTAGTGGAACTGGATCCCCTTCTCAACCCCCTCGGTTGCCCCCTACTGGGCCTCTCCTGTCTCCGGCGGTTTGGGTCACCCCGCCGCTTCGTCGTGGTGCCCCTGCGGCCGTTGTCCTCTCCCATGGCCGTAACGGCCCCCCACAGCTCTTTCTTCCCTCCGTCGGGTCTGGTGACCTCCGGGGTCGCCTCCGGCACCCCCGTAGCCCGTCCTCCGCTCCCCCCGCAGGGTCGAGCCCTCCCCTCCCATTCCGGCGCCCCTCGCGCTGCGGTTGTCACCCCCCAGTTTTCGGATTAGGGGTATTTTTGGGTCATTTTCCAAGTTTTATAATTTTTGGGAATTTTATTTGATTTTATATAATTTTTAGGGATTTGTTTGATTTAGTTTGAATTTTATCCATTTGGACTTAAGTTTGGAGACCCGGTATCTGGACCCTAGTGGGACCCACATACTAGTTGGGCTTGGCCCACATGCCATCCTAACTAGGCTAGAAACCATAACCACACTCTCATGGCTTAACTAGTCATTAAGAGGCTTAATTAGTCAATTTAAGTTAAACCGAACCAAACTGAACCAAACCAAACCCGAACCGAACCAAACTAAGTCTAATAGTTGGGGGCTTAATGGTTCCTCCACCCAAACCCACCAAGCCCCCCCTTGGCCGGCCATGAATAGGCCACTCCCCCTCTCTCTTTCTTCACTCCTAAGTAACTCTTTCTCCATTTCCTTTTCTTTTTGAAGCTTCTTCTCCAAGAGACCAATTCTAGGTAAGCTCTTAATCCCTCATTTATTTCTCTTTAGCATTTATTTCTTTCACAATAAATGTGGAGGAGATCATTCTCCACATTTTGACCATAGCTTTATAGGTTTCCCCTAAAACTAGTTTAAGGATTGATTAGGGGTTTTTCCTTTTTAGAGTGTATATATATATGTGTGTGTATATGTATTTATTATTTGTGTGTGTATGTGTGTGTGTGTAGAGGAGAGTGGTGGTGGTGGTGGTGTCATGAGAGAGAGTGTGTGTGAGTGTGTTTGAGAGAGTGTGTGTGTGTGTTATTGTGTTTGAGTGAGAGTGTGTGTGTGTGTATTATTTATATATATAGATATGTGTTGTATGTATTTATATATATATAGACCATGTGTGTGTGTATATGTATTTTTACATATATATATATATATTATATCTATATATATATATATATATATATATTATGGTTATATATATATATATATATATATAATATATTCTATATATATATATATATATATAACCATATATATATAAAAAAAAAATATATATAACCATATATAATATATATATATATATATTATATATCTATCTATTATATATATATATATATATAAATATAAAAAATATATATATTATATATAATATTATATTATATATATATAAATTTTATATATATTATTTTATATTATATATATATATTATATTATATATATATATATAATATCAATATATATATAGATATATATATATATCTATAATATATTAATATATATATATAACCATATATATTTATCTATATATATCTATATATAATATAGATATATATATATATTATATATATAGAGAGAGAGAGAGAGAGAGAGAGAGAGATATAGGAAAGGGGGAAAGAGTAGCAGCTGCAACAGCACAGATAGCATAGCTGCAGCAGCAGCTCCAGCAAAGCAGCACAGCATTAGCACTTGCAGCCAGCAAAAGCAAGGGCAGCAGCAGCAGATAGCATAAGCAGGAGCAGCAGTAGCTTTAGAGGAAGAGGAAAAGAATTAGAAGAAGAAGAATAGAGAAAAATAAGAAGAAGATTAGAAGAAGAAGAATAAGAAGAGGGATTAGAAGAAGAATAGGAAGAATTAGAAGAAAAAGAATAAGAAGAGGGATTAGAAGAAGAAGAATACGAAGAATTATAAGAAGAAAGAATAAGAAGAAGAATAGAAGAAAGAAGATAGGAAGGGAATTAGAAGAAGAAGAAGAATTGAAGAATTAGAAGAGAAGAATTAGAAGAATAAGGATAAGAAGAAGAATAAGAATATGGAGAAGGGAAGGAAAAAGAAGTAGAAGAAGAAGAGTGGTAGTGTAGGAGATGTGGGAAATCGAATTTTGAGAGATTGAGTGAATCGGATTTTGGTGAAGGGGTGAAATTGAGCTCTGAGTGTCGGAACGCTTGAAACTTGGAGGAGACCTAGATTAGTGAATTAGACTTTATGGGTAGGCTCCCAGTTGAAATCGGGGTTTTAGAACGATGGTATCGCACCGTACCATTGCGTATCTTGAGATATTCAGATAATCGCAATAGGCCGTAAGATGGACTGGATATCCTACTACCCTAGGAAGCTTGGTAGGTAATGAATGTATAGGCTAGTATCCTACTACCCTAGGAAGCATGGGTCGAAATACCAAGCGTAGGTAGGCTAACTTGGTATTTGCCCAGGTTAGAAATTTACCTTTGTAAATGGTAAATCTTCTTCCTCTCCGTAAGCTCCAGCACCCAGAGCAACTTAGACCTTTGAGAACCGAGAACCATCGTCAGATCGTCAACAAAGTCAACGCATTACCACTCGTTCCATCGACATAGGGACCCAGATAAACAAAGTGTACTCCTAGGACTACATCTAAGTCCTACATTGTAACATTGGTCTGTAATTAAAATTACAATCTAAAGATTTTAATGGCAAACGTAAGGTAGTCGCTTATGCATCACGTCAGGTTCATGACCATGAGAGAAATTATCCTACCCATGACTTGGAGTTAGCATAGTGGTTTTTTGCATTTAAGTTGTGGAGACATTATTTGTATGGAGATCGGGTAAAGATTTTTCCAACCATAAGAGGCTTAAGTATGAGTTTACTCAGAAGGCTTAATATGCGTCAGAGGCGATGGCTAGAGCTACTTGTGGATTATGACATTAACATGCTATCATCCTAGGAAGGCCACATAGTAGCAAATGCATTGAGCAGAAGAGCTGGAGTTTATTTCCTAACAGCGTACTAGAATTGTTAGCCAACCTTCAGAAGATAGGATAGAGATAGTTCTCCTTACCAATGTGGCATTGATGGCCAACATGCAGTTCAGTCCATTATAGTTTATAGGATCAACATGGCACAATCAGCAGATTCCAAGCTTCAGCGGCTTAGGGCAGAATGTATAGCGGACGAGACCAAAGTTATGCATTCACGAAGATGGTACACTCCGACATGAAAGGCGTCTTTGTGTACCCAGTAGTGATATCAGACAGGAGATCATGATAGAGGCTCATAGTTCAAATATTCCATTCATCCCGGTGGCACGAAGATGTACCAAGACATCTGTCAGCATTTCTGGTAGAATGGCTTGAAGAGGGAGATAGCTCGGTTTGTCTCTCGTTGTTTAGTTTGCCAACAAGTTAAGGCTGAATATCAGAGACCAGCCAGACTTCTTCAACCTTTATCATTTTCGGAATGGAAGTGGGAGCATATCACCATGGATTTTGTAACTGGGTTACCTAAATCCCCAACAAGGAGAGATGCTATCTGGGTTATAGTTGACAAACTCACAAAGGTAGCTCATTTCTTTCTTTCAAAATTGGTCAGTTGACGGATCAGCTTGCATAGATATACATTAGGCAGATAGTCAGATTGCATGGAGTGCCAGTCAGTATCAATCCGACAGAGATTCCAGATTTATATCTCACTTTTGGCGGAGTCTTCAAGAGAGTTTGCAGACTCGTCTCAAGTTTAGTTCAGCTTATCACCCTCAGACAGATGGTTAGTCAGAACACACGATTCAGACTCTTGAAGATGTTCGATATTGTACGCTGGACTTCGGTGGTTCGTGCGAAGATCACCTGCACCTAGTGAAGTTCTACTATAACAATAGTTTCCAAGCCAGTATCCAGATGGCACCCTTTGAGGCCTTGTACGACAGAAATTGTAGATCCCCATTAACATGGGATGATATCGATGAGAGACAGATGCTTGGTCCAGAGATGGTTACACAGACTATCGAGGTGGTCAGACAAGTCAAGATCATCTTCGATTGCACAAGATCGCCAGCACCATTGGGCCGATTCTTATCGCATTCCCTTGTTTTTAGTCGGCGACCACGTGTTTCTTAGGATCTCGCCTACCCGTGGCGTCATTCGATTCAGCGACCACGTGTGTCCTATCGTCTCGCTCTTCCACCGTCATTACGTGAGGTACATGACGTGTTCCATCAATTACGATGGTATATCCTGAATTCGAGCCATATCCTTATTATTCGAAATTGGTTGTTGGTACCAACCTTTCGTATGAAAAAGACCTGTATCCATATTGGACTGAAGAGAGAAGTACTCAAGAACAAGACTATTTGTTTAGTCTGTGTTGCTTGGGGTCACCACTCTTTAGGTGAGTCAACGTGGGAGCGTGAGGATGATATCCGCTCACGATATCCCACCTATTTGACTCATAAGGTATAATGTCTTTCTTATGGCTTATGCTTTTAAATTCCTCGCTTGTATGAATGATTGCTTGATTTGTTGCTAGTCATAGATTGCTTGTGCTTTATTATGGCTTGCCCCGACATCTCTAGCCTCTTAATTAAATTTTGAGGACGAAATTCTTTTAAGGTGGTAGAGTTGTCACTCTTATTTTTCGTTATACATATTTCCAGTATACGTATACGATTTCGTCCCGTAGATTATTTACTTATTTCAGTATTTTTTATGGCTTGCCTTGATGTATCTTGACTAGGGTTGACCTTGGGTTGGATTGGTCTAACTTGACTTGCTTTGGATGGCATTGTTTGGTTAATTTGATGGTTGGTTCACATGTTGAACTATCCCCTCTTTTATAAACCCTCAACTACTTTCTCTCTCTCTCTCTCTCCTCTTTTACTCTTCATTACTTCTTCTTCCTCCTCATAACTCTCTCCACCTACCAAGAAACTCTAGGCAAGTGCAACTTACTTCATGGAGGAACCTAATTCTATTTGTTCCATTGTCTTTCTTACATGATTCTTTGACACTTTAACTTGGTATTTTTTCAATTGGTGGATATTTTCTTGTAGAAC
>JANAVB010026997.1:7203599-7291099 GCA_029216955.1 Iris pallida
AATAAATTTTTTTTTTTATTTTTCTCTTCTTAATACATACTCCATATACTGGAATGGCATAAGACACAAATCATTCTTAATGAATGTTTTGATCCAATGAGATATGCAGACGAATGATATTTATTTGATACTCATTAAAGGGATACCACAAACAATGTATATTTTATAAATAATATGGCATATATTTTAGAGAGAATTAAATCAAATCACTGCAACAATTTTATCAAAGTAAAGGAAGAATGTGCATGGCTATGATTTCAACAATTCAATAATCAGGGAGAGTAGCAAGCTTCCAGAAATAACTCTACAAATATTCGTTAGGATATGAGAGTAACGTATAGGCAAAGAGAGTATTGAGATAAGATGTAATATTCAAATGTACTGGGGGTTATTTTTCTTTATATTGATGTAGGTAATTTTATAATTTGAGGGGGAGCATCCTGAAGATGCATGCATCCCGAAGGTTGTACTCTTTTCCTTCGTTGAGATTAGTTTCCACTGAATTTTTGCTTAGAAAGGTTGTTAACGAGATAATGTAACTTGCACATACTGGAATTCCTAATGAATCATATTCCTGATTCGAAAGGTTTCTAACGGGATAGTGTAAGTCACACCCACTTAGATTCCTGAAAAATCATATTCGTGAAGAATATTATTGTACTATTTTCTTTTCCAGTTTTACCAAAGTATGATTTTGTTTTTCTTAAACAAGTTTTTAATGAGACAATAATTAAAATGTGCATCCAAAGGAGAGTGTTGTGATTTGGAAAAACCCAAATATGGATACCCTTATCTATATCCACAACAACCTCTATCCCATTCTCTCTATATATATGTTATCAAAGAATAAAGTTAAGTACAGATTTATGGCTACCAATTTTTTTCGTTCTCTCTTATTTTTACAACAAAAATAATACTAAAAGAACATTGAACTGATTTCTTGATAATTTTTAAAAGAAAATGTGAACCCTTTCTATCTCGGTCCCCACCTCCCATCCTTGCGCCTGCCCAATCAATAGGGAGCCGTCACGTGGCCCTCAGAGTGACGTGCGGTCTCCCTTTTCAATATGTAAGACTTCAATTTTTTTAGAAAATGGTCCTTACCGAGTAGTCTTGGCCCCTCCTTTCTAAAAAGAAAGGAAAAAAAATATCCTCTCCATTGTGCAATCCCGAACCCACCCTAAACCGGAGGAAAAAAAAAATTCCTCTCCATTGTGCAATCCCGAACCCACCCTAAACCGGACCGATCCGATAACGGCCCGTAAAAAGACCACCCGGACCCGTTCTTGACAACCTCGCTTCCAAACCCTAGCATTCCAAATCCTAATTTCATCCAAGAATATCAGCAGACTCCTCTCTCTCGCGCGCGCAACGAATCTAGGGTTTTCTAGCGGCTCGACGAATCTAGAGTTTCCGTCGTCACAGCGAATCTAGGGTTTTCCGGCGAATCGACGAATTTAGGGCTTTCCGGCGGCACTTCTCGGCGATCGAAGAATCGGTGAGCTTCATATTCTCTGGGTGCTCTGATTAGAAGCAGAATCTAGGGTTCTGCTTCATGCTATTTGTGTTTATAAATTTGAACTAGAAATCATTATAGTCAAGTGTTTCGTTTAAATCTTGAATTCTTGATTGAATTGTGTATTCCTTGCTTCGATAATTTCGTGTTTGATTCGTGTTCCGAGTGTCCTTGTCGTGTCGATTCGTTAGATCTTGACCAAGACCACCACTTAATAGGAAACTCCGTTTAAATCCTTGTAAGCAACTTGATAAGTAGGAAAGTGTTACTTCTCATATCTTGTTCCAATCAATTGTCATTTCGTGATCATTTTAAATGAAGGCGGCTTTGAACTCCTTATGGAATTGACTAATTGTTTCATTGATAGCGACGATGCACACCAACGTATGCGTTGATTTTGGTGTGTCGTAGTGTATCTTGGACCATCTGTTCGACACGAATTTTCAGAGTCTCTCTATTATTATTGAGATACAAGTCGGCACATGTAAATACAAGATAAACTTAAAAATGGGTGCCGTGTCCATTCTGCATCATGTCATACACCTATTGAACGTGGCACATGTACTCCAACATACAGTAGGATACTTCCAAATTGGTGCCGTATTCCTGTTGAGCTGTCGGTATTGTGTTGTCTTTGTGTCCATGCAACACAGGTGTCCTGAGCTCTATATGTAAATACAAGGTTCGCAATATCAATTTCGAAATCAGTATTTGACCGTTCCTATGTGTATCAGTATCGGCAACATCGGCAGTTTCGGATGGGAGTATCGGATTTTTTTGGTATCGGAAAACAAATAATTATTAATAATTTCCTAACATTTAGAAAATATATTTTATTCATTTAAGCATAAATTTAAGTATTTCCAGTGTTGTTTCTTAGTAGTTTTGAAAATGAATGAAATAGTAGCGACCCTTGCAGATTGGTTTACATGCAATAAATAAGTTTTCTTCTTTTACATGTTTTTACAATCTTTTTATGCATTTTACACCCTGTTGATTGGTCTTTTTCGTTCAATTTTCGTTGCCAAATTTACCGGAAAAGAGACCCCCAATGTCGGTATCGGTCAGTATCAGATCGAGACATGCTAAACCGTACCGTTATCGACCGATACTGCAAACTATGAATACAAGATAAACATCCAGAGTAACATAGCAAAGCAGATTTGTGTCTGTGGATGGGGATATTAGTGCAAAAGTACTTGTGGGGATAGCCTGTAATTGGCGTGGTGATTTATGTGGAGAATCCAACATTAAGGATAAAGGTTTTAATGTTTTTTTTAAGTGCAGAAGAAAGTGGGCAGATGTAGACCCACTTGTAAATAATTTCTTATTTTATATTTTTTGGTTTATGTGTAATAGCTTTACATTGGTGTTTCTAGAGGAGCAAATTGGATCTTGTTGGGTTTTGTTTTTTAGGATGGGTTAATATTACCTACCATCGAGTTACCTAACTTACTAATTTATTCAGAGTAGGAACCTATGTTTGTAATCCTGTCAGAAATTGGTTATTATGTCTTTCATGGAAACTGTATGTTGAACTTTCTTTACCATTTATGTATGTTTAAAAGCTATTTGGTTAAGTAATATTATTCTCCTCCTTTTCAGACTTGCAAGGAAATCCCTTACAGTGAAAATGTCTCGAAAAGGACTGATGGAGCAGGACCTTAGTAAGCTTGACGTGACACAGCTGAATCCTTTGTCACCTGAAGTTATTTCACGTCAAGCTACTATCAATATTGGTAAGGTTTCAATTACACTTACTATGAGGATTCAATTGTTACTTGTTAGATTGGATGTTTTTATAATTGGGTTCTGTCATACATTGCAACTATAGAGAAACATGACTTCTAGATAATTGACCTGAAAACGAAACAATGGAATGATTAAGATAAGGGTAAATGATCTATAAAAACAGGACATAAAGTTGAAACATTATACACAAGTATCCTATCTTGCTTGTAACAATCTACTTCCAGGTGCCTGGAATTAGAAATTAATTTTTTATGCGAGTACAATTATCTTTGTCTTGTCAATTTAGGTTTGTTGGCAGAACACCCATGTTTGTCAGGTATATGTCAGGCTTATATCATCTGATCCTCTCACCAATTGAACAGGGCCTATGACTCTACTGGGGCACTACTCCGAATTGATCACAAGTAACACACTTTTAATCTCTCTCCACCTGGCATCTGGCATCTGAATCGTTCACAATTTCTAGTTAAGACATCAATCTGCAAGAGTGCTTAGAGAGAGGAAAAGGGGGGGGGGGGGGGGGGGGGGGGGGGTTACACAACAAGGGACTAGTATAAAAGTTGTCTTATACCTTGGTAGTCTCAAGAGTTAGTGCGTAGTGGTAATATACTGATATATAGGGAACTTCATTTTTTTAAAAAAGGCAAACTTATTGTTGAGAAGTTTAGAAGGGCAGTAAAAGTTAGCACTTAGGCTTTGCCAATTACAATTTTGCTATTACCGAAAGTCACACTGTAGATAAGTAAATACAGCATACTCAAATTTTATCCATAGTGATAAACTTTGGACTGCCCAATGATCAAATATCATTGTTTATCCCCTTGACACATGGATATTGAACGTGCTTGTTACCTTGTTGGTGAACCTATGTCCAGTTGAGTTGGAGAAAATTATTTTTGAAATAAGTATCTATCTATATCATACCTCTATAGCCGAGACAATATGAAAATGCAAGCTTTGAAAATGGTTTAACCTTAATATTGGTCATTTTAAATTATAATTATTTATGTTAGTGCAATGATTGTTCAATGAATGATGTACTATATTACCTGTTAGTTCTTACGGATGCTTTTAGTGGGGCATAAGAAATGAGATGGTTGCTAGAGCAACATCACTCATAATAATCATATGATATCTAATGGTGAAATGTGAATGCCATTTGGTTACTCTGGTGGAGGTGCCGAGCATGTTGTTTTGGTTAAACAGGTGACTTGACCTTGTAAGACACCTATGTTACATAAATACAGACACAAATGTGGATAAGGACATGATCCGGGTACGTACATTTTCAGATAGGTGCAATATAGTTACATATGTTGCATGAATTCGGACAAAGATATGGGTACGGACATGATGCAGACTTTTGACACCATATTCCCGTGTCCGTGCAACATAGGGAGACACTATACTTATATATTACCAATTTACTTTGCATTTTTCTTTCATGTACTCATGCAGTGAAATGAAATATTCTATTCTGTCTTCAATCTTGGGGTATGCATGATGATCTATGAGATAGCATCTCTTGCACTTTTAGCAGTGTACTTAAATTGATATATTCTATTTATAGTCTGAGCTTGCTATGTAGCTAAAAAGAACTCTTGGGGGCGACTTTCCTTCTAACCCACTTTGCACTTCTATTTCTTATCCATGTAGTCATGTGGTAAGATGGAATTTTGTGTTATGGCCTGAATCTTGGTGTATGCATGAAAATATGTTGGGCACGCGTCTTGCATTTTACAGTGTAATACTGTCTATAGAGCTTTTATATGTTGGTTTTCGATTTCTGCAAGTTAGGGCCTGTCATTTTCTAAAGAATATTAATTAAGATTTTGTCCCTGTTCTTCACGTATAGCTAATTTTAAACAGTAGGCATTAATCAAGATTCTCAATTTTGGCATCTGATGTGCAGTGCTCTACATGTTTAGGTACTATTGGTCACGTGGCACATGGTAAATCAACTGTTGTGAAAGCTATATCTGGCGTTCAGGTATTGTCATTTCTTTAGTTAAATTGAAGAAACTCTCTGTTTTGTCATACTGACTTTAGCTTTCAAATGCTTCTTTTTATTATGATATTTATCATAATTATCATCCCAGCTTTTCCCATTATAATAAGGTCGGATATGGAGCACAAGAGCTCCCTTAAAAATTGATGTAAAACCTGACATCAATCCTATGCCAATTTCAGATCCAATATATATAGGGTAAAGTGCAAAAAACCCCTCGTTAAATATGTTACTTTTGCACTAAAAGACTCCATGCTCTTAAAATTCCCAAAAGTTTGAAATATGCTCATTTTGCCCCCAATGACAATTTTATCCCTCCCCCCCCTCCTTCTTTGGCTGTGTTCGCCGGCGGCGACGGAGGCGGAGGGGGGGGTCGGGCGGGGGGAGGGGGGGCGGGGGTGGGGGGTCGCTCGCCGGCGAGGTCGTCGGGGGTCGGGGCCGACGAGGGAGCGGGGGGGTCGGGGCCGGCGAAGGAGGAGGAGGGGGTCGGGGCGGCTGGGGGATCGCCGGCGGCGGCGGGGGGGGGGGGGGGAGGGGGGAGGGGGGGCGGGGGGATCGCCGGTGATGGGAGGGGGGGCGGGGGGGGCGGGGGGATCGCCGGCGGCGGGAGGGGGCGAGGGGGGTCGGGGGGGGGGGGGGGGCGGGGGGATCGCCGGCGATGGGAGGGGGGGGTCGGGGGGGCTAGGGGATCGCCGGCGGCGGGGTGCAGGTCGGTCGGGGGTGGGGGGGGGGATCGCCGGCGTTGGGAGGGCGGGGATCGCCGGCGCCGGCGCCGCCAGAGGGTGGGGAGGGGTATTTTTTATATAAATTTTTTAAAATTTGGCTGGAGGGGCCTAATCGAGCGGATATATAATCTAAGGAGGGGTAAACTGACAAAAAATTCTAAAAGGTCTTTTAGTGCAAAAGTAACATATTTAACGAGGGGTTTTTTGCACTTTACCCATATATATATATATATATATATATATATATATATATATATATATATATATATATATATATATATATATATATTGTTGTTTGTCCCCGGGGGAAAAATCGAGCCTCTGACCTTTTTTACAGTCAGTATTCTCTCTTGAAGTGCCGACATCTTGATCTGGTGCTTGTTGATATATGTATATATAGTCAACAGGACATGCTCCATTACATATATTGTCTAGTTAACTTTTTGACTTGAGTATATGCGATAATTACATATGTTTAGTTGTTGAATGGTTTTCCTTGCTCTTTTTTTCTAGTAGTAATTCATTCTTTCTGACTGATTTGTTAGATTTTGATATGATTAACATATAGGGTGTTATGAAGGCTATCGTTGTATTTATGGAATATTTTGTACTCGACAAGTGCAAATATATATAAACTTATTGATTAAGACACCTTTTTTTGGCTTCTTTTGTTCATGCAGACAGTTCGCTTTAAGAATGAGCTAGAACGTAATATTACTATCAAGCTGGGATATGCCAATGCAAAGATTTATAAATGTGAAGATGACAAGTGTCCTCGACCGATGTGTTACAAGTATATTATGTCCAGTTGATGAAATTTTCTTTATATCTACAATTCTGCAATTGTTATTGCATGTATATATGCAGGGCATATGGGAGCGGAAAGGAAGACAGCCCTCTTTGTGAAGTGCCAGGATTCGAGAACACCAGGATGAAACTCTTAAGGCATGTTTCTTTTGTTGACTGCCCGGTAAGATCTAAACTTTTCTAGCTTTATCTTTTGGCCAACTTGATGATTCTTCATACAAGTGTAATATTTACCTTTAGGCTTTAATTCAGTTCCAGTTAGCAATCTACAATTGTGTGTATAACTGTATGTGTGTGTATATAACTACGATTCTCATTTTTTTTGTATTCTTTCATAAATCAAAATATTTAATTAAAATAGATCTTAAAAAAATCAACATGTGCAAAGACAATTTAGAACTTGTTTTTTCTTCTTAGAAAAAGACAACTTAGTCAACATATTCAAAGACAATATGAAACCTATTAACATACATAAGAGGTAAAAAGTTGGTTTTAGATTCTACTAATGTAGTTATGTTGATAATCTGATTTATACAATTTTAAAATGTTAGCCTTGGGAACTATTTTAAAGAAATAGCAAATAAAGATTAATTTTTTTTTTTAAATAAGATCATAAAAGTTAAATATTACAGTGGACATGCATGTTTATACTTTATACATGTTCATATTTGTCCATTGCTTATCTTTCTTGTAACGAGGAAACTACAAATAGATTATGGCTAATGGGATCTGGTAATTAATAGTTTACTATATGTTACCAGGGTATATTTATGTCAATAATCAAATATTTATGTCAATAATCAAATGTTCATATTTGTCCGAGCCGAGCTTTGCATGTAAAATGTGGCTCATTTAGGGTTTGAGCTGAGCTCCACTTCGAGCTTGGGCTTGAAAGATGTTCAAGCTCAAGTTCGCATTGCTTATGAGCCGAGTGAGCTTGAAAGATGTTCAAGCTCAAATGTGGCTCATTTAGGGTTTGAGCCGAGCTCCAGTTCGAGCTTGGGCTTGAAAGATGTTTAAGCTCAAGCTCGCATTGCTTATGAGCCGAGTGAGCTGCACACGAGCTGCTTGAGTCGAGCTTAAGGTCTGGGTTTCACGTGCCCTATGTCACGCCCCAATTCCGCATAACCGAAAAGTTGCCACTGGACGTGATGCCGTAGAAATCTGAATTGCACTTGTACAAGGCATAAAAGGTGTACATATAATAATGAATCACAAAACAAACACATTTAGCGAAATAAGAAGACAAATTAAAGTCACAATGTGATATATGAAACACTGTTCTAAAAATCGGAAAAAAGCGACGCCTAGGCGCTAGGCGTCGGGCAGCCGCCTAGGATTCGGCTGGAATCGGCCATCTGGGCGGCCATGCAATAAATTGGAGAAAATCGGCCGCCTAGTCGGGAGTAGGTGGCTAGGCGGCCGATTAGACGGTCGTCACCGACCTGGCGGCAAAAAATTCGAGAAATTTTTCGAGAGGGAGAGGGAGAGATCAGCAGCAGCAAGAGCAGCAGTAGCAAGAGATCAAACCTATTCTTCGAGAGGGAGAGGGAGAGATCGAGCAACAGCAGCAGTAGCAAGAGATCAACAGCAGCGATAGCAAGAGATCAGCAGCAGCGGGAGGCGGCTAGGTGAGTTCTTCTTCTTCTTCTTCTTCTTCCTCCTTTTCTTTTTCTTTTTCTTCTTTCGCTTCTTTTTCTCCTTCCGCTTCTTTTTCTTCTGCTTCCTTTTCTTTTTCTTCCTGTCTTCTTCCTTTTCTTTTTCTTCTTCAGCTTCTTTTCTTTTCTTTTTCTTCTGCTTCTTTTTGGCAATATATATTGCTGCTACTATTTTTCTTCTTCTTTCTATATTTTTGTTGGCAGCAGCAGCAGCACTATATCTGTTTAACAAAAAAAAACTTTTTATTACAAAATTAAGTGAAATAGGAAAATAATTATGTTTCAACTTGTAGTCTTGTACTATGAATTTGACTATGTTTAGTTGTTATGAGAGATTTTGAATTTGGGGTATAATTTTCACTTAAGCATATTTTTAATTCCTAGTTTTTTTTTTACATGCAGGACCACCTAATATTAGAAGGCCGCCTAGGCGGCCTAGGCGCTAGGCGGTGGGTGACCGCCCGCCTAATGCCTAGCGCCTTTTACAACCTTGATATGAAAAGAATCTCTTTATTGTTCATAGCAGCATAATACAAAGACTTGCAATAAATTACATAGCCTAGTCATAGGCATTTAACTTATGCCAACTTGTCTTACGTTGAACTTGCCGACTCGACTTACAACTCACTGGTACAAAAGAATTACAATGTTCAATACATTATGCCCTTTATAACATAAGGCATCATCTTTTATAAGGAGAGCTTTTGCATGTCTAACAAATTTTCGATGCCTCAGAACTGATGGAGCCAATCTCAGTATACTGCAAATTCCAAGCACCTTTAGAAGTCCACAAAGATGTGGGTCAGTACATTGTTGTGTAATGGTGAGCAGAACTAGCCCACTCACCTAAACCAACACTTCTAGTCATGCGAACATGCGAACAAGCATTTAATAAGATGATCTTTCTATTAGGGACTAGGGTCGATTAACAGTTCATATCCAGTGATTCAGAGAATGTATTGAAAGCATCTAAAACATTTAACATTGAATGATAATTCACTTCTATTGGCATAGCGGAAGCCGTAATAACTTGTATTATTGCTTTCAACGCAATTCTAACCCACTGTCGATGTACTATTCCTGTATAAAATACATGATATAATACTTATCGTTCTTGCATAATACATTTGTTAGCATGCGTCCGGACTACATGATCACTAGTGATTACACCATAATGGACCTCATTGGGTAATGCGGTGTGCCATTTTACCGTAGGTTGCAAACCTCATGAATGTCCTGCAATTACCTCATGCCACCATAGCACGATCAACTATTTCCCCCTAGGTCGAATTAGTCCCAGTGTCCCAGTTACCGTTCGAGAAAATTTATCACTTGTGCACAAGTTATCTATGACTATGTGAATGCATATACGACTCGATTATAAACATAAATTGCATTGTAAAATACTGAAAGTAAATAAAGTCAACATTTGATCATCTCGTTCCATCCAAGTCCGCATTCAACGGCTTATGTTTCTCTTTATTTCCATCATTTTACTTGGTGATCTATCGATTCCCATATTTTATCATTTTCTCAATTCCTTGGTGATCTATCAATCCCAAGTCTTATCATTTCAGAATATCACATAATTTCTCATGTAAACATACCACATCACATTCTTGTGTTATTTGTATTATCAATTCATCTTTCATGTGTCCATTACACAGGCAGTTCATTATTCATGTATCATTCATTTCAGCAACATTCAATAAGCATCGTTACCTTTTTCATCAATTAAAACATTAAGCATTTTAGGGGCATAGCAAAACAACATAGATTCATTTTATTAAGCATGAAGGAGTAGAGAAGAAGGGACAATTCCATCCACCTATACAATTGGTCTTCATGCTCCGATCACATATATGTTCAATAGATTCTTAAGATATGATTTGACGCAATGCATGATCTTTTTACTTGGCATAACCATACAAATGTGCTACACTCCATAAATCATCCCATCCGGCCTAAGTAGTTAAAAACCGTTATATATCGGTTATATAACCGATATATAACGGTATCGGTCCGGCACCGATTTTTTTTGGAAAAAAAATGGGTAAAATATCGGTATCGATATTATCGACCGATATGACCAATATATCAGTATATATCGGTTTTGAAAAAAAACGATATATAACGGTTAGGTTTTGTTAAAACCAAAAGTCGGGAAGAGAGAAGTACAAGGTCACGAGGTGTTATAGATTCACTCTCCTCGCTTGTTCACGATGATGAATATATGGAGGATGAAGAAGATGAAGATGAACAAAATAGGGAAGAAGGTGGAGAAGATGGTGATGGTGAAAACGAAGAAAATGAAGTTGAAGTTGAGGCTACTGAATATTATTAGATGTTGAAACTGGAAAGTTGAATTTGGATCTTTTTTTGTTTTTATATTAGTTGACCCGTTTTGAAGTAGTACTTTTTATATTGTAATGTTGGTTTAGGTATGAACATTTTAGTTTTAATGCTTTAAGAAACTCTTCTTGCATATTTATAATAGATAACTATTAAGTGTGTTGTTTATATATAAAACTTGTGTTAAAAATGCAAACCGATATTTACCGTTATAAATCCGATATATCAGTGATATATCAATAACTCTACTGGACCGTTATCATGAAAAAACCATATTTAACTGCATAGCATCCGGCCAATTTAAGAAAGACTTCATCATCCTTCAAATCTCTCGATTCCAACACAACTTACAGTCCAACGGTCTGATCAAATACAATAACCCAACAAAATGTCTCCGTGCAAAGCAGGACATTACACACTGGTCCTATATAGTCCATCTATACTTAGTATGAGAGAGGCTTTGGCCATCTTTGTTACATTAATGTTCCCATTTTTATTTTATTTTCCAATTGGGGTGTGACAAAACATTAGTGTTATATAGCAGGACATTACACATTGGTCCTATATAGTCCATCTATGCTAAGTATGAGAGAGGCTTTGGCCATCTTTGTTACATTAGTGTTCCCATTTGTATTTTAGTTTCCAATTGAGGTGTGACTAAACTTTATGCCCTGTCATAAATTCTTGACAGTTTACATCCAAATTAAGAAGAAAAAAAATATAAGGTACTTGTGTTGTGTCAAAAAGGCCGAGCCGATTACTGGTCAAACTTCACAAGTTGAGCTTCTTCACGAGCTCATGAGCCGGGCTTTCTATGTTCAAGCTCGGCTTATTAAGGTAATGGAGCTCATTTTGATGTTCAAGCTGACACGTTCTGCTTGTTAATGGAATCGGCTGGAGCCGACTCGAGTCACTTGTGAGTTGCTCTGTGCATTTGCAGCCCTAGTTACCACGGAAACATACTGAAATCAAGGATAAATTACTCGGTTTCGTTATCCGTTCGCTCTTGGATCTTGAACGAATAATTGCATTACTCGATACCCTCTTTCCCCAAATATGATGTTAATAGCTCAAAGTAGTAGAAAAATTAGCAATGTTACTTATAAATAGAAGATGCTATATGTGTGTGAATTAGCTTCTATTTAACAATAACATTATGAAATACAATCATTAATTTAAACATCAACACCAACAACCATGCCAAAAATACAAACAATAAAGTAATATATTGCTAGGAATAAGCATCAAGTCTGTACCACTTCTCATTAAGGAAAACAATAAGGAAAAAGCTAATCCTTAAGCAAAAACCTAATATGTTGTAAACAAGAAAGTAGAATCATAGATAATAAGGGAAACAAACAAAAACTACATTTAATATCGTTGGTAGTTGGTTAGCTCTCATAGATCACCAGTGTCCAACCCTTTTGTTTCTCTAGATCTTGTGAGAGGGAAGAGGAAGTTGGGGAAGGAAGTCTGTGAACGGGAAGAAAGTTAAGGAATGAGAAATTCGGAAGAAGAATTAGGGTAACTGACTAAATAATTGGTATTAAAATCAGGTTTATCCAGGAAAGCGAACTTTCTGGGTTTCTGATACTTGATATGTTGACCAAACCTGTTTCAAAATCGACCACGACAGTGATTAATTGGCCCAGTCAACAAAAAATGGCCTGATTCATTTTTTGGCTGGTTGGTAATCGCATCGATTAATGGAATTTTAACCGCTTATGGGCCAAAAAGTGTAATTGGACAATCAATCGGCCTTGTAAAAATAATTTTTACGACACTGGCTAAAATATATTCTACATATCTAATGTTATTACTCCTGGTTTATGGATTTTACTCTGTATTACTCTTTGGTTTGATAGCTAGAAGTTCTAGATAAGTATACTGTGAGAAATAGGAGTGCAAGTCACTGTGTATCTTTCTAAACTTATCTCATTTGTTTACTCCTTATTTGAATCCTAAAGGAGAAAATAGAAGATTATGCCATATTTATTCTTGTTACAAGGTAAGATGAAGGCATTTTTAATGTTGGTCTCGCTAAATTAGTCATAGCTACTGTTGGTAGAGTATCCTAACAAAGTCAGGTGTGGCATATCACTTGGCCCCTCCTTTCCTCTGCCCTTGTATGTAATCATGCATGCAGACATAGATACTTACAAACATACATACACAAAAAAAATACACAGATAACATAGTTTGACATGCAAATGTGAACGCAACCATACAAGCACACTGATACACATTTAGCCGTGGCCCGTGCCTTTCATACATGGGAGTTGCTATAGCCGTGCCTGTCAAATTACATGGGAGTTGCTATAAAGAGTTGCTATAAAGCATGATCCTAAAGTGGGAAGGTTTCTAGAGAATTTCACAGTTTCTGTACCATACAGATGGTTAGTTGGTGGTAGGGAGTCTACAACACTGACCGGGATCAAACTTACATAGTTCTGGTGGATGGAAAAATCTCTTGATGCAGCCAATCACATGATTTGTTACAGAGGGTTGCATTTGCATCTTAGGTATGATATGTAGAACAAATCTAGACATGGCTACCCAAGTAGAGGGATAAGGTTTCAAGACCAGACTAAGTACATGTTTGAGATTCATATGTGGAAATGATTCGGACTTTGCTTTTATGAGTAACCATTTAAAAGATGGCTTGGCGTAGATAACGTCGGAATTGGATATTGAAGTACCAATTCGTTTGCAAGTGGAAACTAGTTGCGACTGCATGTTCATTTAGTAATGCCACTTGCACAACATTTAGCCTGGCATGCTCATTCTTGAGGATACGAATATGAGTCCAAAGAAACAGCCTCTCCATATATAGGGTGTAGGGATGTATACATCTTGACCCTCCCCCGAGGTTTGCACAAACACAAATACGACACAATACGATACAAACACAGAATGTTTTGTCATTTTTGAGTCGTATTATTTTGGAGTGGGTGTCATCTCCATTACATGTTCTTATGACGCAATGGAAACGAACATGATGTTAATTAAGATAAGGAGTGAGGTGAGATATATGAAAATAAGGGCTTCTGTTCGTAAAATTTGTGAAAATGTCGACTGATCCGTAGGCGCGGGCGAATTACAGTGATTTGTTCCAATCCGAGACATAAACAGAGACAAGGATAATTTTTCTAAAAAAAACTTTCTAAGGGGGTCCCTACAATTTTCTCTAAATCTAGCCGACTTAAATAAAAGTGCCCCAGTTTATCTTGTAACAGAAGATAAATAGCATGATCTCCTACTTCTTCTCAAGGTTGGAAAATCCTGTTTGGGTGTTGGCATCGGATCTCTCAATGAGTATCGGTATCCCGATGAAGACTATTGACCATGAGTAATAATATAAATGTAGATTATTTTAGCAGGTTTTCCCTCTAAATAGATGGTCCACATGGATTTATTAGGCTCCATGGTTACTTTACTACTAATATGACACCGAGTAAACTACGGAACTGCTCAATCCTTTTAAGCCGTAATAGTACTCAACTTTTATTATCTTATTTGTTTAGAATTTTAAACATTTGAACATATATCAAACATTAAGAGAATATTATATATTTTTATTTTCCATTTTACATAACTTATTTTCCATTGTACTAACTATTAATTTCTCATTTGTCTTTGACCCTTTTAATATGTTGTTTCAAAGTGTCTTTTCCTAAGAAGGCACGAGTTGTTCACCAACTTGCTTATAGTTATATCGTTTAGATTCAAACAGATACTTGATTTATTGAAGCAATGTTACTCATTACTAACAATATGACACTGAATATACTATACAATTACTCAATCCTTTGGTTAATATTATATCTGTAGTTTTCTATTGCAATAAAGATTGAGTTATGATGACAAAGATGAGTATTTAGTAAAGGACAAATAGGTATGACCAGAGTGGCATTTCACTAATGTTCTTATTTGTTTAGAATTTTAATTAACATTTGAAAATTGTATAGTTCAGAATATAACATGAGAATTTTCATTCTCTATTTTCCTTTGTATAACTAGAAGGTTTCTCATCTTATAATATGCTCTGCTCTTTTGAAATGTAGAAGACATGCTAGTTCACAGCCTACTTAAGCTAAAGCTCATTATAATTTGAATTATAACTAATTAAAATTTTATTTAGTTAAATGTTTGGACTTATGATTGCATAGAAGAAAAACGTTAAGACCAATACTTTCTGAATCGCTCATGCACACTGCACAAATGGGGTTGCAGACCTTGACCCCGTCCTACTTGTTAGTGGGAGTCAGCACAACACATGATATCTTTCGGATGGCGTTTCCCAAATAACAATCACGGTTTATTACTTTAGATATAGAACCAAAAGGAATAAACTAGAAGTTATATATGTGTGTGTATGTGGAATTGGTCTTGAGGGGATCCATCCACCTTCAACTTATATATGTGACATGTCGTTTTCTTTCTGGTTTGGAGAATGGCTAAGCTGCCACATGCCCTATTGGAACTCTGTTTATAGTAGTTATGGCTATGCTCCTGTAGCCTATTTTTACTTCCATTTCCGGACCATCTTCCAATACATGCACCTGCCTAGTTCAGCTTCGCTTTTCTATAAGTTAAAAATGCTCATGGTATTGTATTCTTTTCTATTTCTGAAATCGTGATGCAAGCATTGCTCTTTATGAATATTTAAATATTGTGCCATCATGTATGCGGACTGCACCTCTTGACATTTTTTTTTTCTATTATTAGGGCCATGATATTCTGATGGCTACAATGCTCAATGGAGCTGCCATCATGGATGGCGCATTGCTGCTTATAGCTGGCAATGAAAGCTGCCCACAACCTCAAACTTCTGAGCATCTGGCTGCAGTTGAAATCATGCGTCTGCAGCACATTATTATACTACAGAATAAGATTGATCTTATTCAGGAAAGTGTGGCAATCAATCAGAATGAAGCAATCAAGGAGTTCATCAAGGTCCGTCATCTTCTAACTCCAACTGTACCTTTTTCCACGATTTAAATAAAATAAAAGCAATAGTCTTTAGTATGAGATATCTCTTACGCCTTGAGGATGAATGCAGGGAACAATTGCTGAGAAAGCACCTGTAGTACCGATTTCTGCTCAACTTAAGTATAATATTGATGTTGTATGCGAGTATCTCATCAACAAAATCCCTATTCCTGTGAGGGACTTTACTTCACCCCCAAACATGATTGTGATCCGTTCATTTGATGTGAACAAACCTGGATCTGAGGTTGATGAGATAAAAGGTGGTGTTGCTGGTGGAAGTATCCTTAGGGTATGTACTATATTTTACATTACTGCATGATCCCCTTGATATCTTTCATAAGGTTTTCCTAGTCATTTTTTTCACGAGTTTTACTGTCAAGCTGTTTAAAATTTGTCATAAGGAGTGTCGTAAGTAGAAAATGTGGATGCTTTGCCTGTACAGTAATTGGTTATGCTAATCGAAATTGCTAGGAAGTCTACTCGTAAACATCGTGTTACACTCTATTTTGTAATGTATTATTTACTGTGTTTGGTATGCTGTCGGCTGCAGCAAGATATTTATTTTGGGTATTTTATTGAAATTTGCAGCAACTTCTGTTCGATCAATTACTTGCATTCTAATTGTATGATTGACAGGGAGTTTTGAAGGTGAACCAATTCATTGAAGTTCGCCCTGGCATTGTCGTCAAAGATGAGACTGGCAACATCAAATGTACCCCCATATATTCAAGAATTGTTTCCCTGTATGCTGAGCAAAATGAGCTCCAGTTTGCAGTACCAGGTGGCCTCATTGGAGTAGGAACTACAATGGATCCCACATTGACTCGTGCTGATAGACTGGTGGGTCAAGTCCTCGGTGAAGTTGGTTCACTACCTGATGTCTTTGTCGAGCTCGAGGTAAACATGTGTATTCTACTGGTGTAGTAGTGGGGGTACTAAATATTGCCTATCATTTTGGTTTTTTTTCCCTCTGCTGTCATTTAAATGCTTTGGCCATAATTTCCATCAAAGATTTCCGAGTAGTAATTGGCATTGGTTTCTATTTAAAAATTTTACCATTTGCCCGTCTTGTTCACATTTTGCAGGTTTGTGAAGTTTGGTCTCGATTGGATTTTGTTCCATAAATAAGTTTGAGCTGATATTGTGTATTCTAGTAAGAATTGATATACATGATAACTAACTTCCTTCTCTGCCAGATCAACTTCTTTCTGCTGCGGAGGCTGCTGGGAGTGAGGACAAAGGGGTCTGAGAAGCAAGGGAGGGTGGCGAAGCTGACAAAGGGCGAGGTCCTGATGCTTAACATAGGGTCCATGTCGACAGGAGCTCGAGTCGTTGCTGTGAAGAATGACTTGGCCAAGCTGCAGCTCACTGCACCAGTGTGCACGAGCAAAGGAGAGAAGATTGCACTGAGCAGGCGTGTTGAGAAGCATTGGCGGCTCATAGGATGGGGCCAGATTCAGGCCGGCTCGACTCTTGACGTTCCCCCCTGCCCCTGCCTGAATTGATTTGAAAAAGAAAAACCAAACCAGTAGAAGAAAACGCCGAAGAAAAAAAGAGAACAGTTTCTGAGAGTTAAAAAAGGACCATGTGGCTTGACAGACGATTGCTAGGAACCATACATGTGAGGTGGAGGAAAAAACCGGGGAATCTCCTTTTGTTTCATCGTTACTTCAGCCCTGTTGAGAGGGCTGAGGCAGAGTTTTGGTTATGTTTCGGAAATTTGCTGAGGATTTTATTCAATGTGAAATGTAGGATTAATACTAGTTATTCGTTTGCTACTACAGGCATTGACACAGTATGCTATATTAAAACTCGATGCAGTATGCTTTTTTTTTTTTTTTTTCCAGCCAGATATGTGCAAGAAAACTACACAGCGTACTCGGATGCAGATGTGTGATGAGTATAGAGTGAAGATGGTTTATGAAGATGCTCGACGAAGGACCTTAGGTAACAAGAGTTTCCACAGTACATCAAACTGATAAAAACTGATACTGGTTCTTACATCTAGCACCAATCTAGTGAGCAACCAAAGTGAAAATAGTATCATACTGTTGATGATCTTTTACAAAAGTCATCAGGCTATGAAACTGCGTTTTCAGCTGCTGACGATCATGTTGACTTTTCCGGCAGAAGAAACTGCCGCCTTCTCCAGTTCTTCCTCTCCACATTACGTCGTGCTGCTCTGCGTCGTCTCCTTAGCGCTGCTGCCGATAGGTCTCGCAGGAGCCTTGTTTATTCCATTTGCTAAGGATTTACCCCTAGGCCCAAGATTGGGAGACTTGGCTCGAGTTAAAGGAATCTGCATTTCAAACCCACTCCTTTAGGAAAATACCCTTATGATTACCAGCGTCGGAGCTAGATATTCTACTCCGTTCCTAGGACGGTGCGGGCAGACCTTAGGCTGTGTTTGATTGGGCTTTTTTTCCATGGAAAATATTTTCATCATAAATTTTTCACCAATTGTAGTGTTTGATAGCTTATATTTTCCATGGAATTATTTTCCAAAAATCTATCATTTTCCATATTTTCATCTAAAATGGTGGAAAATGAAACTTGTCCAACGCATAGGAAAATATCATTTTCCATGGAAAATAACTATTTTTCGTGAAAAATAATGGCAATCAAACACCCAAATTAAGTTTCCCATGAATTTTTTTTTAAATTCCATGGAATTTTTTTCCTAGGAAAATTATTCCATGGAATTAATTTCTTTTCCACGTATTTTCCACCTTGCAATCAAGCGCACCCTTAAGTAATTTTAATTTGTTTTGCATACAATACATAAAACACTTTGGGGTCTATTGTGTTCTAGGTAGATCCGTCCCTGTTGCTTATGAAGTAGGGATTTGAGGCATGTATACTTGTTATTGTGTAATTTATAGCTTCAAAGTTATGTTTCAGTATATTTATGCCATGTTTGGTTCATGGATTTAAGCAATGAGTTCCTTCTCTTTGTTTGGTAGCCATAAATTTGGAAAAATATTTTTTGGCAGAAGAGAAAATAGGAAAGAACGATGGTCCTCTTGAGCCTCGTTTGGTTCGCGGAATGGAAGGAAAAGAAAATCAATTTCTTGGCATTTTTTTTCCTTTGAAAAATTACAATTTACATTGATTTTTCTTTTCCATGTTTGGAAATGCCAAGAAATTTGGAAAAGAAAGTGAATACTTCAATATGGGAAAATGATTCCTTACTTGGATGGATGGAATCACTTCCCCTCCTAATTTTTCTTCTATTGGGAATCACTTTTCTTTTCTCCTCAATTCTTTTGGCACCCAAACATAGGAAAGTAATTACTTTCCTTTCCCAACACGATGATTCCGGAGGTAGAACCGATGAGATTGGTTTTCACTTTTCTTCTTTCATCATTTATTACGAAAATTTAGGACGACAATAGTCCTACTCAAATGTGCGTTTTGCCTATTTTACACATTATTTTTGAATTTCCATAATATTATTTTTATTTTAAAATGGAAAATGCTAAGTCTACTACCAAATTCTTAGTATAACATTAGTATGAAGCTATATGTTCTTAGTGTGAAGCTTTATATATAACATTAGTATGAAGCTATATGTCGATTCTGTATCCGTACCTTTATGAATTCGGGTTTTCGAGGAGGAGATTTCTTATGGTAGAAGCTCGGCAGAGGCGATGCTCTGAATGTGCTGCTCCTTTGCAGTTTCTTCACCTCCTTTTCTTCTTCTTCTTCTTTTACTTTCTGCACTTTTTTCCTTCTTAAAATTGTAGAACTCTTCCAAATGTATTTAAAATTTAAACAAATGTTAAGTACACTACAAAAGATTACTAGAGGCAACACACTTTTTATGTATATATCTAGGAGGCTAAATTTATTACAATCCTGGATATGCACAAGGTTGTCAAAAAAATTAAACTTTTGGCAGAATTGCAGTCATTGTTATTTTAGAACTGTCAAACTTGTTATTTTAGGACTACCAAAATTTTGGCAGTCCTGAATGTGCACATGACTGTAAAAAGTTAAAATTTTGGCAGTCCTATTTTCTCAATAGTGTTAAACTTTTGACAGTACTGTATATGTAGATAAATGTAAGAGATTTGACCGTTTGCTAAAAATTGTGGTGTTCACTAGTAGTTGTTGTAGTGTCTTTAATATTTGTCAAAAATTATAGTACATTAACTTAGAAAAATGAAGAAGATATTTAAACTTGTTATATCATCGTGATCCCAACTTTACCTCCAAAGCATCACCGTTTGGTGATGCAGATTTCTTACTGTAGAATCGTGGCAACGGCATTGCTTTGAAGGGTGCACTCTTTACGAGCTTGCTCATATTCGTGGCCTGCACATACCAAAATTCTATAAGATTCATGCGATGACAGAGAAAATAAATAAATAAAATTCTAAAATTAAAATTTGGGTCCTGAAGATTTTCAATTTAGGGTATTGGGTTATTGGATTCTGAGATGATGGTTGATCCGTATTGACCATCCAAAATATGTTAATAATATTTAGTTTTAGGTATCGTATAATATTAACATTTTCCGTTTATGTCTTCATATTGTCCATGAGAGGTTTGGATCTCGTCCTAAAGTTGACTTGGGCTGACCGTTAAGAGCTCGTTTAGGTCTCTATAGTATTCAAAATTTTCGTTTATTTTAAGGTATCGTATAATATTCAAAAAAAATTGTTAACTTTTAGGATCTCATATAATATTCAAATTTTGTATTTATGTCTCAATCGTGGACGGTCAACGCAAATTAACTGTCATGATATATAATATTCAAAATTTGTGTTTATGTCTCAATCTTGGACGGTCAGCCCAAATTAACCGTCATGATGAGACCCAAATCCTCTTCTTGACAATATGTTTACCGAGATACAAATTTCGAATATTATACGAGACTTTAAAACTAAATAACTCTAAATATTTTAGGGTTCTTCGGGTTCCTGAGATACTCTTGTCCTTCTTGAGTTTCTTGAGTTTCGATTCAATTTATTTATTAACATATTTTGGATGCTCAACACGGATCAACCGCTTCGGTCTAAGAATCCAAATATTTAAGTTGGACCTCTTCAGAATCGGTACGTCCAATTTTCAAATATTTCTGGACCACCAAAGTTTAATTAACCCTTAAACAAACTACGATTACCAACAAAACATGCTACAACTAACAATGGGCATGAGTGAAGTTGCAAACCATGTTGATAGAATTTGATAGTAGTGAATTCTTGTTATTTTGGTCCAAAAGCTGATAAATATGGGTTCATAGTATATAGATAGAGAAGGAAGTAAATGGATCCCAAGTGTAAGGTAGGCGACTATGATACGAAGCTTACCTCCGGTTGACGTTCGGAACGCCCTTTGTCCTTCGGCGCAGATTTTGATCGTCCGTCGCTCGTCTCGACCTTTACCGACGCTTGAGTTCGAACTACGCTTTGAACTGTCGATCCCGATCTTCGTAGCTCGGTCGCTCTTTCGGGTCTGAGCGAAGTATGAGTTTGGATCGCCCCCAAAGGATTAGCATACTCTTCCCTGCAAAATATAAGTAATGTTTGAGATGAATGGATTTAATTCTCAAAGTTAATTGTTATGCATAGCCAAGTTAATTCAAAGTTATTGTTATGCACTTAATATGAATAGCCAACTTGTATGACACGACACGATACGGACACGGGGACACAATTATCCTGAAATTAGTTTTGTCCAATGTACTTCAATATCAAAATACATCGATGTCCTTATTCACATTGTGCCCGTATCCGTTACCTTGTACCTATTTTAATAATATTCGTGTCACGTATTGGTATCGGGTTCGTACTCGTGTGTGTCAATATTAGAGCGTACTTGGAGCTTGTAGCGGGACGATCCGAAATTTTCTTCTCCCTCGACATTCTCTTGTCAGTTGCTAAAGAGAAGGGCCGAGGAACCGTGCGTTTGCCCTTGAGATTTTGTGATCTCGAAGTTGTTTTCGCTTTCTGGTCCCCGAAAGCTTGGCCTTTCTGCGAGCTTCCTTTGGTCTTTGCAGCGACCGATCGCGTGCCTTGAAGCACCACATCTTTTTCAACGCATGGCGGTTCTTCTTGCGGCGACGACGACGACACGGTGCTACTCTTTTTGGATTTCTCGTTCGGTCCGTCGGTTTCTTGAATCGTTCTCTCGGAGTTGATTGAGTCTACATTTGCATTGGCTTCTCCAGTTTTCGTCGATGCTTGGCCTAGTTGCCTCTGCTCCTCTATTGTCATTCTGAAAAACAAGCTAAAATAACGATCACAAGATACAACGCAAAGGTATAGGAATAATCAATGTAAAACACCACTACTAAATAAGTTTACAAAGCTTTACAAGATCACTACAACTTCGTAACCCATAATACTAGAGAAAGTAAAAAAAGAGAACCCAAAAAATTTCAAAGATTATATCCAAGAAGATCTGATAACCCAAACTCTCTCTCTCTCTTAATTTCTCTTTTTTCTCTATTTTTTCCAACATATTTGTGGCTATCCAATACCTTTCTTTGAGCACAATAATCTATAACATAGGTAACACATAGGCCCCTTTATATAGCATGTCATATCTCTATACATGAAAATTCAATCATAAGTAGGCATGCCATGTTCCCATGTTTAGAAACTCAACATGACTAGAGCTTTGCTCAAATCAAATAATAATAATAATAATAATAATAATAATAATAATTATTATTATTATTATTATAGCCAAATCGTAACACTTATCATGTCCTTGCAACATAGATCGTATATCTGAATTGTATACAAACCTCTACAACGAAAGCTAGAAATACAACCACTGATATTGTAAGAAAACACGATCGAGGTTACTAACATGATCGGCATAAGTACTGACTACTAAGCATAGTACTGTATTGAACAGGGCCGACCGGACAACCGTCCAGGGCCCAAAATTTTGAGGAACATCAAAAATATTTGATTTCTTTTTATATATTTTTTTTGAAAGAAGGTAATTATGGCGATCTTCTGACCACTCGGACCACATGCCTCACTACTACCACTCGGGCCACATGCATATATATATATATATATATATATATATATATATATATATATATATATATATATATATATATATAAATGCTCATTCAATATAACATAATGATTTATTTAGCATAGTTGATTTTCACTTACACATTCTATGTAAAAGGGCAAATGTTCAAGGCCTAGTATTGTTTGCTTCATAAAACTCTTCAGTTTTTTTTGTATGTACATATATTTTTAGAATGGGCACTATTTTAATTTTTGTACTGAAGAACCTCTCGAGAAACTCTTCAACTCCAACCCTAATCTTATACAAATTTAGGGATTAATCGAGACCCAGATTGTTAAATCGAGGTGGTCGGCTGATCTTGGTACTGTCGAAGCTATCGCAACCTGTATGAACTGAAATTGTCATCTGAGCATGATCATGCATAATGTAAGAGAGTTTTTGTTGATTTGATTCTGGATGTATGGAACTCTGTACAGGTGATTGACAAATGGATAGCTACTTGTAACTTCAGATTTTACCAAGTATTTGTTTCAGTTTTTTTCTCAGAAGTTTTAACACTAAACACATTTACTACAAGACAGGAATTGAATCTCAGTATTCAAATACCCTGCAGGAATTGAACTTCCGAACGACAATTGTTGGGTTTCGATTATGAGATATTTTTAAGTATCGATCACGAGCGGTTACGAGGGCTCCGGTTTAGAACGAATTTAAATAGCAGCTTTTAAACCAATCCGATCCATTTTTAGTAAATTTACTAACTAGCGGTTTTGAATTTTTTTAAAAATAATAAAATGATTTATATGCCTATATATAAACAAAAGTCCTCCTAAAGAAAGATTATATCATTGTCCTTCCCAAACAATAGCTTATACACTAACATAACTTGCAAACATAAAATAATTTGACAAACGGTAAATCATAAATGTTGAAAGCAAAGCATTCACTGCCACATCAAATAGACCAAATTTTTTATTGCAATCATTCACTACCGCACAAAATTTTAAAAAAAACTACATTTTGGAGGAAGTAGATGTTAGATGAGATCTGAAGAGAAACAAAGATGAGAAAAAAAAATGATAGAATATTAGTAGTTGTAGTTATATTTTTTTGATAAAAATATAAATGGAAGCAAAAAATTCTCAAAATATTTCAATTTAGGGTGTTGTTTTCGAGATTTTTTGAGCTGGCCAAAACCAGTGACTAAAAAAATTACCAAACAACATTTTTTTTAAAACGACGGATTCAAAAACCTCAAAATCGATCAAAATATCATTGCCAATTATACACGCTTTGAAAACCAAAAACTGTTAAGGCATGCTAACACAACATGAATTAAATATGTAAGAAATGCCATCTAGTACACTAATAAACATGATATATATATATATATATATATATATATATATATATATATATATATATATATATATATATATATATATATATATATATATATATATATATATATATATATATATATAGTACAAATGAACTCTAGTACACTTAACCACTAGGCTATAGTTCATTTGTACTATATATATATATATATATATATATATATATATATATATTTTTTTTTTTTTTAAACCAAAGCCGGTGGACGACTCCACCCAACCTTGGCCCGGAGGCCGTGGCCACCGCCACCCAGCCACCTCCGTGGGAGGGAGGGCTCGAACCCGGCCCTCACCTCCGGTGCACGGTGGTGTTACCAGTACACCACGACTCGATGTGCGATATATATATATATATATATATATATATATATATATATATATATATAAAGGATGGGTAATTGTGACGAGCTCGTCTCCACTGGGGCTCGAACTTCCGACCACTTGGGCCGCATGCATCTCTCTTAACCACTAAGCTAGAGGTCATTTGCATATATATATATATATATATATATATATATATATATATATATATATATATAAAAAGAGAGAGAGAGAGAGAAAATCAGTGTCACCTCTTGTTGAAGCTCTTCCTTCCCTCTTTTGTTTCCACAATATTTTCAACAACTCACCCCCACCCCCATTTTTATAGAATCGAAGAGTCCGGCCGGTCTTTAAAGTTCAAGATATGCGACGTAACGCATGGCCCACATGGAAGTGACTTAATCGATCACATTTGACACTGATTGCTTTGATTGATTGGAGTGATTGCTGATATCTTTTATATTTGTCTCACTTGAAACACGAACTGGGAAATTTGACCCGGTCCAAGGTTACCGGTCAGGTACTGGTCCAAGTTGTAGGCCGGCAGTGTAGCATATCTACGATGGATCAAGCTCAAGGTGAAGGGGGATCTTCTTCATTGCGATCGACCAGTGTAGGTAAACTAGTTTCCTAATGTCCTAGTTATGTTATCTTGTTTTCCTACTTCCAGACAGGAATTGGATCCAGACCTTTTTTTTGGAATCAATGTTCTTAGAGCATCATTAGTAAGATGTTAGTGTCGAGCTGAAACTGAAACAATTGTAAAGTCAACGTTTCAAATGCAACACCTTAAAGAAGATGTGCAACAGAGATCCTGGAGGATTCTGAATTACGAGGATCTAAAAAGATTCTACGTAATACACAAAAAATATAAAGAGACTTTTGTGCAAGGCAGTAGAGCTTCTAAAAAGAAGTTACTGTGAAAGGCAACAGCAGCGATGACAGGCGAGAAGGAGATGCTGGGGTGAATGAACCACCGTTGCTCAAAGCTTTATTCGCCCCACACGAGCACGAACAGCTTCCAGGAACCAGCAAGTTCACGAAGAACTTCTGGAACGCTCGTAAGTCAATATTTGAGACTTGAACGGGCTTCCTGGACTTTACAGACTCCCTTAACTCTCTTCTTGGTGCATCTTTCAAAGGAGGCCAAGGGTCTCTATTTATAGAGTGGAGTTGAGACTTCACCTCTTCTCCTATCCGATGTGGGACTAAAATACCAATACTCAAAAATAGAGTTTAATATTTTAGATCATCCCACAATCAGCATAGAAGTGTGCCAGTCCACGCCTACCCCCCGAACACTCCCGTGCATGCACAAGACATCCTGGAGTCCGTGTCCGAGTCCGAGTCCGCACAACAAAAATTAACTTGCATCCTTGTTGGATTTAATCCTTTTTCCTTCTAGGAAAATACTTCCACATGGCACAAACTTGTGCCCCACTACACCTCATGTGCACACCTCAACACAAGCAATGCATTATATTGAGATACTCACCATTTGGTGTAGCCGATGTGGGACTATCTTTTCTAGTCCAAAGGCAAAAATATCAACAATCCCCCACATATCTCAATATATGGATTGAGCGTTCCCCACAGTGACTGCCCATCATGCATTATGAGAGATGTCGCTACGACTTGAATCTTCCCGCATAGGTTAAATAACAGCATGATACAAGAATGGACTAAGCCTTGAATTCTGCACCATAACTGCAATTCTTCCTACTCATATAATGACATCAACTGTGCTTCTGGCTGCACATTGAAGGCCCTGTGCCAGCCTGGTTTCAGTGTATAATTTTAGGCGTCTACAAGTTTATCCTCAAGAGACGGCCTGATATCTCTTTCCATACACTATAGGTGAGTTCTTTATTAAAGAGATATGGATGAAGCCTTGCGCTTCCTTGCGGTGCTACGCCGCTATGACATGGCCTGAAGCCAAGGCATTACCCCTACCTGGGAACCTCATCGTAGTGTCATACTACTGTAGCATGAGGTCACAAGCCTCTTTGTAGTGCCAAACTACCCAGCATGAAGTCTAAGGCTTCCTTGCGGTGTTACGCCGCAACGACATGGCTTGCAATGCCGAGACTTTACCCCTACCTGGGTACCTCATCGTGGTGTCGTGCCACTGTAACGTGGGGCCATCCTCCCCTTTGTAGTGCTGTCTACAACTCTTTAATTACGTCATACAACATTAGGCTACCTGCCTATTTGCGGTGCTACGCCGCTATGACTTGGCTTGCAAAGCCGAGGCATTACCCCTACCTGGGAACCTCATGGTGGAGTCACCCCACTGTAGCATGGAGTTTCACTCCTTGTAGTGCTGCTCTACCGTGCTTCCTGTAAAGCACACCAGGCATTCACTTTGCCTGAGAACTCATTAAGGCGTTTAAGCCAACCTTCCACAGGATCTATTTTTTCCGCAAAAAATACATAGTAGACAACAGTGGTTATGGGTCCGTATCCCTTCCATGTTCCAGAGAACAAGTACCCACTGTTACCTGATAGTTTCCCAGTCAGTGATCCTCCTTTGAACCAAAAGTTAGATGCCTAGTAGATTTCTCTTTGAACTAATAGCATAAAACTTTATGGTAGGATTACAAAGACACACTGTCAGAATGCCTTCAAACCTATTTTACAAGCTGTGTCATCGACCAGCTGGCGCTTGAGGCCCTTGGTGAACGGATCCGCCAGGTTCTCCTGACTCCGAACATCAATCACTGCAATAACACCTCTCTTGATAAGATCGTGTACTGCTCTGTGCTTCAACCGCACCGTTCTTTTCTTCCCGTTGAAGAGTTCATTTGATGCCACTGCTGCTACCGCCTGGTTGTCACAGTATATCGGTATTGTCGGTATCTGAGCCCCAACCACCGGAAGATCATACATGAGCTCCCGAAGCCACTCTGCTTCATCTGCAGCAGCATCCAATGCAAAGAATTCAGATTCCATGGAGGAGCGAGATAACATAGTCTGCTTCTTCGACTTCCACGATATAGCAGCTCCGCCCATGGCGAATACGAATCCACCTGTGGAATACTCGTTTTCCATATCTGAACACCAGCTAGCATCACTGAAGCCTTCCACTACTGACGGATCTCCGCTGTAGAAAAGTGCATATGTCTGAGTTTTTTTGAGATATCTCATAACACGCTTCACAGCTTTCCAGTGCTCAACGCCTGGATTGCTAGTGAACCGACTCAGCATTCCCACGACAAAAGCTATGTCAGGCCTTGTGGCAGTAGTAGCGTACATCAAGCTTCCGATGACGCTAGCGTACTCCAACTGCCTGACGCTTTCCCTCGAATTAGGCTCCAGCTTCTGATCACTCCGGTACGGTGTATCAATTATGGGAAGATCTTGATACCCGTAGCGAGTGAGCATCTTCTCAATATAATGAGATTGTGACAGCGCTATTCCAGTGCCTGTCCGGATGATCTTGAGCCCCAAGATTACGTCGGCATCCCCCAAGTCCTTCATACTGAACTTGGTCGAGAGGAATTTCTTTGTCTCTGTGACGCAGCTTAAATCCGTACCTAGGATTAGCATGTCGTCCACATAAAGACAAACGATTACTCCTCTTCCGTCAGCAAACTTCGTATAGACACACTTGTCTGTTTCACTGATCCTGTAGCCATTTGACCTTATCACCTTGTCAAACTTCTCATGCCACATTTTGGGAGCTTGTTTCAAACCATACAGAGACTTCATCAACTTGCAGACTTTGTCTTCCAGACCTCTGACGACAAAACCTTCTGGTTGTTGCATGTAGATCTCTTCGGTCAGCTTGCCATTAAGGAATGCCGTTTTCACATCCATCTGATGTATCACCAGCTTGTGTATTGCTGCTAGAGCAATTAACAATCTGATGGTTGTCATCCGAGCTACTGGAGCATAAGTGTCAAAGTAGTCGATCCCCTGCTTCTAAGCAAACCCCTTGGCCACTAGCCTAGCCTAGAACTTATCAATGGTTCCATCTGCTTTCATCTTCTTCTTGAAGATCCATTTGCATCCGATGGGTCTTGCTCCTTCTGGCAGGTCAACCAATACCCATGTGTTGTTGGAGGTGATTGAGTCAATCTCGTTGTCTATCGCCTCCTTCCAGAATACAGCATCTCTGGTCTTCATCGCCTCATCATAGGTAAGTGGATCTGCTTCCACATGATAGGTGACGAAGTCATCTCCGAAGTCTTTCGGCCTCCTCGTTCGCTTAGTTGACGGCTCAGCGAGTTCTGGTTCAGCTGGTGTCTCCTTGACGACAGCTTCATCTTGGACTACTGGTTCATTAAAGACTTATGTCTGCTTTGTACCCTCATCATTCTCCGAAAGATCCGCGAGAACAATATTCTTGTGTTTTGCAAACTTGTCTTCAAAGTATTCAGCATCGCGAGATTCGATGATATGGTTTGACTCGATATCAAAGAATCTCCGAGCATCACTCTTCTCGGCATACCCCAAGAAGATCGCCTTCGTAATCCTTATCCCCAGCTTCTGAATCTTCGGATCTGGGAGCTTCACATAAGCCAGACACCCCCACACTCGAATGACATTCAAGTTAGGTCTGACTTTGAACCAGAGTTCATGAGGAGTTATGTCGGAAGTTGCATATGGCACTCTGTTCAGAATGAACGTTTCCGTTAGTGCAACTTCTCCCCAATAGCACTTTGGAAGACCCGCAGTCAACAGCATGGAGTTTATCATCTCTGTCAACGTTCTGTTCTTCCTTTCTGCTACTCCGTTGGATTGAGGAGAGTACGGAGCCGTTGTCTCATTGATGATTCCATGTTCTTTGCAGAATGATAAGAATTCATGAGACCGATACTCTCCGCCTCGATCACTCCTTAACCTCTTGAGTTGTTGTCCAGTTTGCCGCTCAGCCTCGGCCCTGAACTCCTTGAACTTCTCGAATGCTTCGTCTTTAGACTTGAGCAAGTAGACGAAAGCATACTTTGAGAAGTCATCGATGAAAGTAATGAAATACTTCATCCCGGCCTTTGTAGAGAATTGTTTGAAGTCACATATATCTGAGTGAACAAACTCCAGAAGATCTGTGCTTCGATGGACACCGTGAAAGGGTTTCCTTGTGATCTTCGTCTGAGCACATACTTCACATTTCTCTACCTTACCCCCACACTTGGAGATAAGTCCTAGACTAGACATTCTGTAAATCCTTTTACAATGAACATGTCCTAGCCTATTATGCCACAACTCAAGAGAATAATCAGAAAAATTGATTGCATTTATATTATCATGCTGGGTTATAATAAGCTGAATCTTGTACATTCCTTCAGTTTGGAAAGCTTTCCCGAAGAATGTACCCTTCTTGGACATCACCAACTGGCCAGCATTGATGTCCATCATCAAGCCTGCGTTGCAGAGCAGACTTCCAGAGATCAGGTTCTTAGCAATTACTGGAACATGCTTCACACCTTGAAGCGTCAGAGTGTTCCCCGATGTGAGTTTCAGCTCCACCGTCCCGATCCCCAGTACTTCAGTATGTGCCTGGTTTGCCATTATGACCTTCTCTGAAGTTGGCTCATAAGAGACGAACCAGTCCTTGTCTGAACAGACATGGCAGGTCGCACCAGTGTCTATCCACCAGTCCAAGTCAGCCCCCACAGTTGCAACCTGTGCTATCATGGCAACTAGATTAGTAATCATAGAAACCTTACTAGGCTCACCTTGTTCTTTGGGCTTGGACTTGCATTCGGATTTGTAGTGGCCCTTCTTGCCACAATTGAAGCAAGTCACATGGGACTTGGACTTCTGCTGCTTGAAAGCAGGACCCTTCACTTTCAGATTCGTGAAGTCCTTCTTTTTGCGATGAGAAGCAGCCTGCTTCCCCTGGTATTCTCTGGTTTGGACCAGATTTGCCTTCGCCAGTTGCTTGGACAGAGTATCCATCTTCTGTTGAGAGCGCATCTCGTTCTCAACATGGATCTCTTACAAGAAATCTTCCAAGCTAATTTCCATCTTCTTTCGATGCATCATTGCATAGAAGTTGCTCCATCATGCAGGAAGTTTCACGACGATCCCTCCAACGACAAACTTGTCGACGAGGGGCATGTTCTCGTCTTCTAGTTTCTGACGCAACTTCAGAAACTCTTTCACTTGGGGCAGCATCGACTTCTCGTCTTCGAAGGTCCACTTATGGTATTTTTCTACCATGAAGATCTTGGACCGGTTCTCGTCATCTTCATAGAGCTTTTCCAAGGAGTCCCATATCTCTTTGGCAGATGTCTTCTTGGAGTAGGACTCTGCCAGAGAGTCTTCCATGGAATTGAGTATAAGTAGTTTACATATACTGTTTTCTCTCTTCCACTTCGCTTGCTTGGTTGTAGCAGCGGCCACAGCCGCAGCAGATCCAGTGGTTGGAACGATCGGTTCTTCTTCTGACAGCTCGTGATCAACATCCACGAGTTGAAGATTTAAAGTGACCTTTCGTTTCCATATCTGGAAGTGTTCGCCATCAAATTTCTCCAACTTGTTAAAGCCGGTATCGATGAGCGAAGCACGAGAATTATCCATCTTCTCAATAAAGCTTTGAGATTGTTAGTACCGAGGCACAATTTTCGATAGAAAATTCTGAAACTGAAACAATTGTAAAGACAACGTTTCAAATGTAACACCTTAAAGAAGATGTGCAACAGAGATCCTGGAGGATTCTGAATTATGAGGATCTAAAAAGATTCTACGTAATACACAAAAAATCTAAAGAGACTTTTGTGCAAGCGACTATCGGCAGTAGAGCTTCTAAAAAGAAGTTACTGTGAAAGACAACAGCAGCGATGACAGGCGAGAATGAGATGCTGGGGTGAATGAACCACCGTTGCTCAAAGCTTTATTCGCCCCACACGAGCACGAACAGCTTCCAGGAACCAGCAAGTTCACGAAGAACTTCTGGAACGCTCGTAAGTCAATATTTGAGACTTGAACGGGCTTCCTGGACTTTACAGACTTCCTTAACTCTTTTCTTGGTGCATCTTTCAAAGGAGGCCAAGGGGCTCTATTTATAGAGTGGAGTTGAGACTTCACTTCTTCTCCTATCCGATGTGGGACTAAAATACCAATACTAAAAAATAGAGTTTAATATTTTAGATCATCCCACAATCAGCATAGAAGTGTGCCAGTCCACGCCTACCCTCCGAACACTCCCGTGCATGCACGAGACATCCTGGAGTCCGTGTCCGAGTCCGAGTCCGCACAACAAAAATTAACTTGCATCCTTGTTGGATTTAATCCTTTTTTCTTCTAGGAAAATACTTCCACATGGCACAAACTTGTGCCCCACTACACCTCATGTGCACACCTCAACACAAGCAATGCATTATATTGAGATACTCACCATTTGGTGTAGCCGATGTGGGACTATCTTTTCTAGTCCAAAGGCAAAAACACCAACATAAGACCCATCCCATTTTCTAGATTCTAGGTTGTCACTTTCCGTTCCCAGAATACGTATTCTAAATACATGTACTGCGGAATGTATTCATTTAATATTTATCATGTATTGTTCTGTATTTAAATTCCTTTAATTTTATATTAATTAATTTCCTGCAATTTCATTTCTGCACTTTACTTTCTGCTTTCATACTCTGCTTTAGCTTTGCTATGGGTTCGGCTCAGATTGGTTTAATTATGTTGGTTCATCATGAACCGAAATAAACCCCCACCTACCACCACTCCTTCATTTAAAGCCCATCTCCTTTCTCTCTCTTCATTACTTCACTATTACTCTTCTTCTTCCTCCTAACTCTCCCACCAACCTAGGAGAGCAAGGCAAGTGCCAACTTGCTTCTTGATGGATCCCCATTTTTATTGTTCCATCATCTTCCTTATTTGATTCTAAGTCTCTTTAGTACTTAGCATTTCCAATTTCCATGGCTTATTTGTTGTAGATCTAAGTTTGATACATTTTCGATTTTTCTTGGTTTTGATCTCTAAAACTTGGTTATTTTCGAAAACTAATAGTTCTATGTTGTAGAGAATTCAATTTCATTCAGTTTTGGCTTTTGTTTCGCTTGATTTCGGCTTTGGATGAGGAAGTTATGGCCATAGCAAGTTTTTAGGACTTTCATGGCTGAACTTGCTGTTTGGGGACGATGAACCCCATGCGCCGGGAACCCCATGCGCCCGGGAGGCCATGCGCTGGGAGGCCATGCGCCATGAAGTCCCGACAACGCTGAGCTTATTTATTTCCCAATCATTCCTCAGGCGCATGAGCTTATTTATTTTCCAATCATTCCTCAGCGCATGAGATTATTTATTTCCCAATCATTTCCACAGCGCATGAGATTTATTTCCCACAGCCGCGTAAATCTTCATTTCTCAGGCGCATGAGATTGTTTATTTCCCAACCTTTCCTACAGCGCATGAGATTATTTATTTCCCGATCATCTCCCACAGGCGCATGAGATTACTTATTTCCCAACCTTTCCCACAGTGCATGATATTTATTTCCCACAGCCGCATGCATGAGCTTATTTATTTTTCAATCATTCCTTAGGCGCATGAGCTTATTTATTTTCCAATCATTCCTCAGGCGCATGAGCTTATTTATTTTCCAATCATTCCTCAGCGCATGAGATTATTTATTTCCCAATCATTTCCACAGCGCATGAGATTTATTTCCCACAGCCGCATGAATCTTCATTCCTCAGGCGCATGAGATTGTTTATTTCCCAACTTTTCCCACAGCGCATGAGATTATTTATTTTCCGATCATTTCCCACTGGCACATGAGATTACTTATTTCCCAACCTTTCCCACAGCGCATGATATTTATTTCCCACAGCCGCATTCCTCAGGCGCATGAGCTTATTTATTTCCCAATCATTCCTCAGCGCATGAGATTATTTATTTTCCAATCATTTTCCACAGCGCATGAGATTATTTATTTCCCAATCATTTTCCACAGCGCATGAGATTATTTATTTCCCAATCATTTTCCACAACGCATGAGATTATTTATTTTCCAATCATTTCCCACAGCGCATGAGATTATTTATTTTCCAATTATTATTTATTTTCCAATTTTTATTTCCTGAATTTGGCATTAATTAACATTGATTGTTATCTTGATTAATTATTGATCATGCGTTCCTAGATGGAACTAAGAGACTGGCTAGTGGTCTTATTGAATTAAATGGAATAAGACACGTTCATATTTGCAATCGATTGGCCAATCCCAAATATTGACATATAGATACATGCAGGCTATAATTATTTATTTATTTATTTTATGAAAGCAACATGTGTACTCTATGGTCAAGGCATGATTATTCCGTGGTTAGTTTTAATTGTTGTATTACGCTATGTAAGACCTACAACCTAACCGCACGGGTATTGTTGTAGAGTTGAGCATATCGTACTTTGTACGGAGGTACTCATTCTGAAATGACCATGATCCACGGCATGGGATTTCACTTAACATAGAGGCTACTAAGTTAAATAAAATAATGATTGCATGGAGAGAGTAGATTTTCGAGTTCTTACATGGCAGCCCTCTTTGGGACTATTAGCGCCCAACAGGCCGGCTGGTTCCCACAGATACTGCAATTCTGCCACACGGGCAGGGAGCGGTATCTGCTTATATTATTGTATATTGTATATTAATGACGGGCGTCTCGTTGGGACTCGTCTAATTCATGATTGGCACAATTGATTGATTGGATAGATTAGCCTTGCTTGTCCATAGTAAGAACTGAGAAATCCTTATCGCATAATTCCAGGATAACTTGGGACTCACAGTAGCAAGCCGTAGTAGTTGCATGGCCGGTTAAACTGATTTGTTTGTGTACTGTACCTACTCTGTTAACTAACTAAGATGATCAGAGTGTCGAGACATGACGGGCCAACCTCTGTCCTTGTTTGGTTGGGAGGTTGGTTCGAAGTGTCGTGACATTATGTGAATCCTAGTAGCAAGCAGAGATTTATATATCCTATTCTCTTATTACTGGTTTTAACTCCTCATATCGTGCTTCCTTGCGGTACTTGCTATTAGAGGTCTAACCTCTCTGGTTTTGCATGGCCAGACTTAGAGCCGGTTCCCGAGGACTCAGCTTACTTCTACCTCCAAGATGGTCAATACTAGAGGAATGATCGCAGGAGGACTCGAGTGGGTTCCTTACTTCCCCGCTCGTTTTGTTACTTACTTTATATTTTGCCGTTTGGCACCGACATATTAGTCGGATTGTCTTGTCCTTACTTTTATATAATTGTAATTAAGTCAGACTGCAGCTGATAACAATTGTGTATATGTTGCTATATCATCTGGCTATGTTTTGTAAAGCCAGATCTCAAGAACATTTTGACTAAGCGTTTGGGACGCCTTATTGCTTATTCTTAAATGTTCTCTGTTATTGCTTCTTGTTTGAATGATTGAGACAATAGATGTGAAGTGACCATAGCGAGACTTTCATGTAGTATGCACCCCCTTGTCTTTTAGACAGCATTGATCGTATTATACGATATTCATCTACCCGTAATACGTAGCTGGCTGAGTCATTCCCCCGCTCTCCAGTATTCTGGTTCTGGGGCGTGACAAGGTTTTAGTGGTGGCCCATGCAGGTCTGATTTCAGACTTGTGGGGTGTTTTAATTTATAGGATGTCTCAATCACACATGTTCTCCCTTGATCTCATGAGTCGTTACTCTCGACTCTAGCTTGACATTCCGGTATCCTTTGACTTCATTGATCTTTCCTGTCCGATCGTTTGATTATTCTCTTGTCCCTTTTCTTAGGGGCACCTCGTCCGCATCTGTCTGGACTGGGCAACAACAACAAGAGCAACACGGACAACCTGACCATGTTGGTCAGCAACAAGGGCCGGTACTAACTCAAGAGGCCATCCAAGAAGAAGTGATAGTGGAAGCAGCAGCTGGATCGCAGTATCCAGAGGTTCCACCACAACCAACAGTTCCACCTACCCCTGTGGAAGTAGACACACCAGCCCTTCTGGAGATCATGAGAGGGATGATGGCTACTCAGCAACATCAGATGTTGGCCCAGCAACGCATGCACGCTCAGTTACAAGAGCAGAATGTGTTGCTCAACCAAGGATTGCAGACGGCTTTGGAAAGAGGGGCAAGGACAGATTCAGGAGCGTCAGCCAGGTTTTGCAAGTACAACCCCTGCCGTTTCGATGGCACGGAAGATGCCATTTCAGCAGATGCATGGCTTAAGGATATTGAGGCTATTTTGACAGCAGCTAAGGTGCCGGCAGAAGAACGTGTGGATCAGGTGAAGTTGTTACTTCAGGATCTCGCACGTGATTGGTAGAAATCAGAGGAGGTAGGCATCAGACGTCCTGTAGCTTGGGACGATTTTACAGCAAGGTTAAAGACAAAGTACTATGGAGTTGTAGCGTAGTTTGAGCTACAACAGAAGTTTATCAACCTTAGACAGGCTGGCAAGACTGTAGATGCTTATGCAGCAGAGTTCTGCAGATTGAGTAGGTTCGCCCCGGAGATGGTAGCCACAGAGAGCCAGAGGGCTATGAGGTTTCAGCAAGGGTTTCATCTTGAACTCTTGCAATTGATAGAGGGGCACAATTACCAGACTTTTGATGAAGTATTGACGGCGACTCGAAGGCATGAGATAACCGTTCAGAGGATGGCAGCCAGGACTGGAGGTCAGAAGAGAGCACACAGTCAGATTGAAGGAGGAGGGGGAGCAGCGCCCCGTACAACAGCACCGTCCCCTGGCATTCGTATTCACGATGTGGCAATGCATGGGCCAGCACCACCCAGGCAGCAGCAACAGCAATAGAGGAAGAACCAGTAACCCCCAGCAGGCTGTACTTATTGCGGAAAGATAGGGCACACTAGAGATGTGTGTCGGACATTGAACGGGCAGTGTTTGATATGTGGAAATCTAGATCATCGGGTTACCACATGTCCCATGAATTCGAGGTCAGGAGGACCAGTACAACAGTTTCCTGCTCTGCCAGCACCAGGGGCAGGACAATATCGAGGACCCGCAGTGGCAGTGAGACCATTGGCCCAGCGTCCGTTAATGCCACAGGCTCAGATGTTTCGGCAGCAGGGACCGCCGATGCAGCAACACCAGCATAGACCACCCCAGCATCACTGTCACGCCCCAGAACCAGAATACTGGAGAGCGGGGGCAGACATAGCCAGCTACGTATATTTGAAATGGATTCCATCTCGCTATACGGTCACGGCTGTCTAGATACATGAGGGTTTACTACAAGCCAACAGTCTCCTATGGTCATGAACAAGCCTAGTGTCTCAATCACAAGCAAGTAAGTAAATGTTACAAGATGTATGATCATTAAATATACAATAATAAGGCGTCCCAAATATTACATATTCAGCTGATCATGAAGCTAGTCGTTACAAAATGTGAGGACTAGCAAGAGTTTAGTCATACATGATCAACCCTAGGATCTGTCAATCATGTTACAGCCCGTAGGCAGACAGTAAGTAAATACAATCGAGCTAAACAGGTGCTCGTCGGCTAAACGCCTCAAAAGAATATTTTTACAATAAAGTGGGAGATCAAAAAATAAACCCACTCGTTGCCAGGGTTCCGTCTAGTGGTCACCATCTGGCTGGAAGGTCGGTAGATCCTCTGGAGCTGCTCCGAAATCTGGCCATACAAAACCAGCTGGGTCAGATCCCAGAAAGAGCAAGTGCCACAAAGGAAGCTTCACTTAGGAACTAAAACCAGCAATCAGCACAAGATATAAATAAAAGTAAGAACTGGAAATAAAGAAAATATATCAGGATGATATACGACGAGATAACCATGGAACTATTCAGATAACCAGGTTACAACCCGTAAACCAAACAAGGACCGGGGTTGTAACCCTTCGTCTGAACGGAACTTGGTTTCCCACCATTTATCGGTAAAATAAATACAGGCATTCAGGTCATATAGCAATCTGGAGCAGGATCAGGATAAGACTAGACTGGTTAAACTCCATCCAATCATTTCACGGCCAAGCAAGAACTACGGCTTGATACTTTAACTAACTAGGGTTATCACAAGCCTAATTACTATCAAGATGCAGTGAGATTATTCCACAGCCACAAGCCCTGCAGACTATCCAGGTTACCCAGGACGAAAGATTAGGGTTGAATTCAGGTGGGTACATCGTCCAGGAAATGCATGTACCCTTAAGTAGCTTGAAAGGTGCAACACATGACAGTGTGCTGGAAATGTGCCCTACTCGACGGCAGGCTACAGATCCCAAGCGCGCCCAGGTAACGGGATTGCCTGTAGCTGGGAGATCTCTTCATGACTAATGTATTAATCTAGTTATTAGCCTTAGTCCATTTTAGTAGGTACTCCTGACCGTGGTACTCAGGAGTCCTCTCCTAGACATGATGCAAGACAGGACTGGATTATTTGTACAAGCACAATCGCCCACGGTGTCTAGAATGTTTATTCTTGTCAGGTCATGTCATGTCAGGTAGCCGTCGCAACAGGTGTTCGAGATAATCATGCCAGGTTTATCATGTCAAGTGTTCTTGTCAGGAGTGCGCCACGACTGGCCACTATCAGGTCATGTCAGGTCACTTATCAGGAGTGCACCACTACGGGTCACCATTGTGTCATGCTCCATTATCAATTCCAAACATGCAATTAAAAATCAAGTTCACGACAAAAGGCGTAAGGATATAAAATGGACGTAAAATATCTAATAAAATATCAATATTCAGGGCTATAGGAGAGCCATGCGGCTAGGTCATATGCGGCCAGAAATGATCTCATGCGGCTGGGTGAGAACAGCCCATGCGGCTAAGAAGGAGTTCGGGTCCATGCGGCTGAGAAGTGTTGAGATGGGGGTTCATGCGGCTGGCGGGGAACGGGTACGCATGCGACTGAAGGGCAGTAACCTATGCGGATGGAAGTAGGACTAGCTTCCATGCGGCAAGCAGGAAGGAAGGCTCCATGCGGCCAGGATGAATTGGACTCATGCGGCTCTCGGGGTAGGGGCACATGCGGCTAGCGGGGAACCAAGCCTATGCGGTCCGCAAGTACTAGAGTTCATGCGGCTCAAGGAGATAGGCGCATATGCGGCTGAAGGCAAGTGGAACTCCATGCGGCAAGAAGGAACTGAGGACTCATGCGGTCAGGTTCAATTCGAATTCATGCGGCCAAGGATGAAGGCAGACTTATGCAGCTGAGAAGCAAGTGGGACTCCATGCGGCAAGAAGGAACTGAGGACTCATGCGGTCAGGTTCAATTCGAATTCATGCGGCCAAGGATGAAGGCAGACTTATGCGGCTGAGAAGCAAGGGCCTCATGCCGTTAAGAATGAGACTCAGCCCATGCGGCTAGAAGTCTCATGCGGCTGAATCACTTGCCGCATGAATTGTCATGCGGTCAAGTCAAGCACTGTTCTTCTTTCCCAAATTTCAGAGAAAAAGAACACCATGAACCCAAGCTTCCAAGCTCCATAAAATCTTCATCTGGAGCCCAAATCCGAACTTCCATAGGTCAAAATGGGGTAGAACGAAATTCTCTACAACATGGAACCATCAAAACTAGGAAATAACAAGATTAAATAGATCAAAACCCAAGAAATCTGAAAATAATGTAAACTTAGATCTACAAGAATCTAGCCATGGAAATTAGAAAAGCCAAGTACTAAAGTGCTTTATAATGTAGTAAAGAAGAGAATGGAGCAATAAAATCAGAGTTCCTCCATGAAGCAAGTTGCACTTGCCTAGACCTCTCTCTTCTCTCTCTGGTAGGTAAGAAGTAATGAGGAAGAAGAAGATGAGATTAATGAAGAGAGAGAAAACAATGGGCTAATAAATACAAATGGTGGTGGTAGGTAGGGGTTCACATTGGTTCATATTGAACCAAAGAAAACCGACCCAAGCCGAACCAAGCCAAGAAATAACCAAGCCAAGATGCAAGCTAAACAAGGAATCATGCAATACGTACACGTATTCCAGAAATACGTAATACGGACCACAGGCATTACAACTCTATCCACCTTAAAAGAATTCCGTCCTCGGAATTTAATCAAGAGGCAAGAGGAGCAATGACAAGCTATACTAATCATATGCAAGCTATAACTAGGCAGACAATCAATCATGCAAGCAAGGAATCGAAGGTATGAGGCATAAGAAAGACATTATACCTCACGAGTCAAATAAGTCGGGATATCGCGATCGGATATCATCCTCACGCTCCTACGTTGACTCCCCCAAAGAGTGATGACCCCAAGCAACTCGGACTAACTTGATAGTCTTGTTCTTGAGGATCTTCTCTCTCCGGTCCAATATAGACACGGGCCTCTCCTCATACGAAAGGTTGGTACCAACAACCAATTCCGAATGATCTAGGATGTGGCTCGGGTCTGGGATATACCGTCGTAATTGGGATACATGGAACACGTCATGCACCTCGCTTAGAGACGGCGGAAGAGCAAGACGATAGGATACATCTCCTACTCGCTCCAGAATATCGAACGGTCCTATATACCTAGGACTAAGCTTTCCCCGTACGTCGAAACGAATGACGCCACGGTTAGGCGAAATCCTCAGGAATACATGATCGTCGACCGAAAACTCGAGAGGACGCCGATGAGAATCGGCCCAATGGCGCTGGCGATCTTGGGCAACTCTAAGATGATCTCGGACTCTCCTGACCACCTCAACTGTCTGAGCGATCATTTCTGGACCAAGCATCTGTCTCTCTCCAACATCATTCCAGGCTAGCGGGGATCTGCACTTCCTACCATACAGTGCCTCGAATAGTGCCATCTGGATACTGGCCTGGAAACTGTTGTTGTACGAGAATTCTACCAGATGCAAGTGATCTTCCCATGAACCACCAAAGTCAAGTGTGCAAGACCGCAACATGTCTTCAAGAGTCTGGATCGTACGCTCCGACTGACCATCTGTCTGCGGGTGATAAGCTGAACTGAACTGGAGGCGAGTCCCCAAACTCTCTTGCAAGCTACGCCAAAAGTGCGACGTAAATCTAGAATCTCGGTCCGAGGTGATACTGACTGGCACTCCGTGCAATCTGACAATCTGCCTGAGGTACATCTCCGCTAGCTGAGCCGTCGACTGACCAACTCTGAATGGAAGGAAGTGAGCTACCTTCGTGAGCCGATCAACTATAACCCAAATAGCATCTCGACCAGCTGGGGATCTAGGTAATCCAGTCACGAAATCCATGGTTACATGCTCCCACTTCTATTCTGGAATCGGTAAGGGCTGAAGAAGTCCAGCCGGTCTCTGATGTTCAGCCTTGACTTGTTGGCAAACCAAACATCGAGAGACAAACCGAGCTATCTTCCGCTTCATGCCATTCCACCAGAAGTGCTGACGGATATCTCGGTACATCTTCGTACTGCCAGGATGGATGGAATACTGAGAACTGTGAGCCTCTGACATGATCTCCTGCCTGATATCTCTACTGGGTACACAAAGACGCTTCTCATGCCTAAGTGTACCGTCCTCATGTATGCATAACTCCGGTCTTCGTCCTGCCTCACACTCTGTTCTGAGTCGCTGAAGCTTGAAATCTGTTGACTGCGCCATCCGGATCCTCTCGACTATAGTGGACTGAACTTGTATACTGGCCATCAATGCCACACTGGAAGGGAGAACAACTTCTATACCCATCTTCTGAAGATCTGCTAACAGCTCTGGTTGCGCTGTTAGAAAATAAACTCCGGCTCTCCTGCTCAAAGCATCTGCAACAACATTGGCCTTCCCAGGATGATACTGCAGGTTGACATCATAATCCACAAGAAGCTCCAGCCACCTTCTCTGACGCATGTTAAGATCCTTCTGAGTGAAAACATACTTCAGACTCTTGTGGTCAGTAAAAATCTCCACCCTGTCTCTATACAAATAGTGCCTCCACAACTTAAGTACAAACACCACTGCTGCCAGCTCCAAGTCATGGGTTGGGTAATTCCTCTCATGATCACGAAGTTGTCGTGACGCATAAGCTATTACCTTCCCATGCTGCATCAGAACACATCCTAAGCCTCTGCCTGAAGTATCACAATATACTGAGAATCCTCCGGTTCCATCTGGAAGCGTGAGAATAGGAGCTATTATCAGGCCTCGCTTCAACTGCTCAAAAGAACTCTGACACTCTGCTGTCCAAGCAAACTGCGTATCCTTGCGGGTCAATTGGGTCAATGGCGCTGAAATCCGAGCAAAATCCGAAACAAACCGCCGGTAGTAGCCGGCCAATCCAAGGAAACTACGAACCTCTGCAACTGTGCTGGGCACTGGCCATGACTCAATAGCAACAATCTTCTGGGGATCCACTTCCACTCCTCCTCTGGTGATGATATGACCCAAGTACGAAATGTGATCGAGCCAGAACTCGCATTTGCTGAACTTGGCATATAACTGGTGCTCTTTGAGAGTCTGAAGAACAACTCTGAGATACTGCTCATGCTCCGCCTCACTCTTGCTGTAGACCAGGATGTCATCCAAGAACACAATCACAAACTGATCCAAGTAAGGCATGAAGATGCGATTCATGAGGTCCATGAATACTGCCGGCGTATTGGTTGCTCCAAAAGGCATAACAAGGAACTCCCAATGCCCATATCTCGATCTAAAAGCTGTCTTCGGGATATCCTGCTCTCTGACTCTGATCTGATGATAACTTGAGCGCAAATCAATCTTCGAGAATACTGAAGCCCCCTTGAGTTGATCAAACAAGTCATCTATCCTCGGGAGAGGATATCTGTTCTTGATTGTCACTGAGTTCAAGGTACGATAATCAACACATAACCTGGACGTACCATCCTTCTTTTTCACAAGAAGCATCGGAGCTCCCTAAGGCGATCCACTAGCACGAATGAATCCCTTGGTTCTAAGTTCTTCAATCATCTTGTACAAGATCTCCAATTCTGACGGCGCCATCCTGTAGACTCTCTCTGATACTGGAGCTGTCCCGGAAATCAAGTCTATAGTGAACTCGATCTTCCGCTCCGGAGGCATACCTGGAAGCTCTTCTGGGAAAACATCTGGGAACTCATCCACTATCCTGGGCAACTGCACTGCTGCTACTGCCATCCGCAATACTGGAGGAGAAGGCTCAACTGCGCCTCGGGAAAAGAAAAACTCTGGCTCGCCTGGAATGCTAAAAACAACCCTGCCGATATGGCAGTCTATTCTAGCATACTGGTTCCTCAACCAATCCATCCCTAGGACCACATCATAATCGGCCATCAGGAACTCTATCAATCTAGCGGGGAATTCTCTACCGCTAACTACGATCCGACACGAGGAAAACACTCTATCTACTCCCACAAGTCCGTTACCAGTAAGTATATTGAGCCTTACTGATAATGACTCGGGCTCCAATCCTACCCGTATCGCGAATCGTGCAGACATAAAAGAATGCGATGCACCAGAATCAAATAAAGCTGAAGCTGGAAAGGAGTTGACGAGAATAGTACCTGCCACTACATCTCCTGGTGCCAATCCTTTCTCTGCGGTCATCACCATAGCCTGACCATGCCCTCGGGGTGCTGGTCCCCTCTGCTGAAATTCTCGCTGCCTGCTCTGACTCAAGGCTTGGACTTGAACATGCTGCTGGGGGTTCTGCTGCTGGAACATCTGGGACTGAGGCGCCAAGGGCCTCGATAATGGGTACTGCTGCTGCTGGACCGGTGTTGGTCCTCTCACCGAAGAGCTAGAAAGGTTGGACGATGATGAACCACCCCTGTTCGGGCAGGACCCAACCCTATGGTCTGGTGCTCCACAAGCCAGGCACAATCCCTGCGCCCTGCGACATTCTGCCACCACATGGCCTGGCTTCCCACAATAAGAACATCCCACTGCGGAAGACTGCTTCTGCTTCTGCTGCTGCTGAGGGTGCGTCGGAGTTGAATGCTGAACCGACGTCACGGAGGTCGCTCGCCTCGGAGCTCCAATAGTCAAAGCCCTGGCGGCCGGGGCTGGGGCTGAAGACTGATTCATCTGGCCGTGAGATCTCTTCCGACCTCTGACCCTATCCACAATCCTCTGGGAGGTATACTCATGCCTCCGGGCTGCTCTCAAGACTGCATCAAAAGTCTGATGCTCAAACTGCTCAACTGCCAAAAGAATCTCCAGGTGAAGCCCTTGCTGGAATCGCTGGGCTCTATCATACTCGGTTGCCACCAAGGTGGGAGCAAACCGACTGAGTCTCGAAAACTCGGCCGCATATCCATCGACCGTCCTGCCTCCTTGCTTCAGATTAGTGAATCGGGTCTGCAGATCATACCGAGCTACAGCATCGAAATACTTGGTCTGGAATCTCTCTCTGAATACTGCCCAAGCAATGGGTGTTGCTAATCCAACGGCCTGCGCTGCCCACCAGCTGCGGGCAAGATCTAACAACTGCAGGCGCACAACGGCCACCTTCTCGTTCTCTGGAGTCCTGGCTGCCTCGAGAATTACCTCAGTGTCCTGAAGCCAAGCATCTGCGGCGATAGCATCTTCACTACCGTCGAAGAATGGAGGGTTCAAGCGCTTGAAGCTGTTGGTCGCGCTGTTACCCTGATGACCTCCTCTGGTCAAAGCATTCGCCACTGCCTGTTGTAAGGCATCTCCACGACGATCTTGAGAAGCTATCAAGGTCCTGACGAGTCCTACTAATGTGCCATCATCAGGTTCGGTAGGCTGAACTGGCTGAACTGGGGGCTCTTCTTCAATAGGCTCGACTCTGGAGGCTACCCCGGAATGCTGGGCTTGATCTCCAGGTTGCTGCTGGTCCGCGGGAGGTGCTCCTCCTTGCTGGTCGGTAGGACCACGAACAATGCCGCTGAAGAAGACGACATAGGGAACAATAAGGAAGGACCAGGACAGATCAACGATACAAGCATATGATCAGGACAAGAATCCAGGGATTCAGAAGATACGAGCAGAGATCAAGGACGAATACTGATTGAGACATCTATTCGGTAAACCCTCACATATCTTGATTTACAAGACCTGCATGGGCCACCACTTAAACCATGTCACGCCCCAGAACCAGAATACTGGAGAGCGGGGGCAGACATAGCCAGCTACGTATATTTGAAATGGATTCCATCTCGCTATACGGTCACGGCTGTCTAGATACATGAGAGTTTACTACAAGCCAACAGTCTCCTATGGTCATGAACAAGCCTAGTGTCTCAATCACAAGCAAGTAAGTAAATGTTACAAGATGTATGATCATTAAATATACAATAATAAGGTATCCCAAATATTACATATTCAGCTGATCATGAAGCTAGTCGTTACAAAATGTGAGGACTAGCAAGAGTTTAGTCATACATGATCAACCCTAGGATCTGTCAATCATGTTACAGCCCGTAGGCAGACAGTAAGTAAATACAATCGAGCTAAACAGGTGCTCGTCGGCTAAACGCCTCAAAAGAATATTTTTACAATAAAGTGGGAGATCAAAAAATAAACCCACTCGTTGCTAGGGTTCCGTCTAGTGGTCACCATCTGGCTGGAAGGTCGGTAGATCCTCTGGAGCTGCTCCGAAATCTGGCCATACAAAACCAGCTGGGTCAGATCCCAGAAAGAGCAAGTGCCACAAAGGAAGCTTCACTTAGGAACTAAAACCAGCAATCAGCACAAGATATAAATAAAAGTAAGAACTGGAAATAAAGAAAATACATCAGGATGATATACGACGAGATAACCATGGAACTATTCAGATAACCAGGTTACAACCCGTAAACCAAACAAGGACCGGGGTTGTAACCCTTCGTCTGAACGGAACTTGGTTTCCCATAATTTATCGGTAAAATAAATACAGGCATTCAGGTCATATAGCAATCTGGAGCAGGATCAGGATAAGACTAGACTGGTTAAACTCCATCCAATCATTTTACGGCCAAGCAAGAACTACGGCTTGATACTTTAACTAACTAGGGTTGTCACAAGCCTAATTACTATCAAGATGCAGTGAGATTATTCCACAGCCACAAGCCCTGCAGTCTATCCAGGTTATCCAGGACGAAAGATTAGGGTTGAATTCAGGTGGGTACATCGTCCAGGAAATGCATGTACCCTTAAGTAGCTTGAAAGGTGCAACACATGACAGTGTGCTGGAAATGTGCCCTACTCGACGGCAGGCTACAGATCCCAAGCGCGCCCAGGTAACGGGATTGCCTGTAGCTGGGAGATCTCTTCATGACTACTGTATTAATCTAGTTATTAGCCTTAGTCCATTTTAGTAGGTACTCCTGACCGTGGTACTCATGAGTCCTCTCCTAGACATGATGCAAGACAGGACTGGATTATTTGTACAAGCACAATCGCCCACGGTGTCCAGGATGTTTATTCTTGTCAGGTCATGTCATGTCAGGTAGCCGTCGCAACAGGTGTTCGAGATAATCATGCCAGGTTTATCATGTCAAGTGTTCTTGTCAGGAGTGCGCCACGACTGGCCACTATCAGGTCATGTCAGGTCACTTATCAGGAGTGCACCACTACGGGTCACCATCGTGTCATGCTCCATTATCAATTCCAAACATGCAATTAAAAATCAAGTTCATGACAAAAGGCGTAAGGATATAAAATGGGCGTAAAATATCTAATAAAATATCAATATTCAGGGCTATAGGAGAGCCATGCGGCTAGGTCATATGCGGCCAGGAATGATCTCATGCGGCTGGGTGAGAACAGCCCATGCGGCTAAGAAGGAGTTCGGGTCCATGCGGCTGTGAAGTGTTGAGATGGGGGTTCATGCGGCTGGCGGGGAACGGGTACGCATGCGACTGAAGGGCAGTAACCTATGCGGCTGGGAGTAGGACTAGCTCCCATGCGGCAAGCAGGAAGGAAGGCTCCATGCGGCCAGGATGAATTGGACTCATGCGGCTCTCGGGGTAGGGGCACATGCGGCTAGCGGGGAACCAAGCCTATGCGGTCCGCAAGTACTAGAGTTCATGCGGCTCAAGGAGATAGGCGCATATGCGGCTGAAGGCAAGTGGGACTCCATGCGGCAAGAAGGAACTGAGGACTCATGCGGTCAGGTTCAATTCGAATTCATGCGGCCAAGGATGAAGGCAGACTTATGCGGCTGAGAAGCAAGTGGGACTCCATGCGGCAAGAAGGAACTGAGGACTCATGCGGTCAGGTTCAATTCGAATTCATGCGGCCAAGGATGAAGGCAGACTTATGCGGCTGAGAAGCAAGGGCCTCATGCGGTTAAGAATGAGACTCAGCCCATGCGGCTAGAAGTCTCATACCGCTGAATCACTTGCCGCATGAATTGTCATGCGGTCAAGTCAAGCACTGTTCTTCTTCCCCAAATTTCAGAGAAGAAGAACACCATGAACCCAAGCTTCCAAGCTCCATAAAATCTTCATCTGGAGCCCAAATCCGAACTTCCATAGGTCAAAATGGGGTAGAACGAAATTCTCTACAACATGGAACCATCAAAACTAGAAAATAACAAGATTAAATAGATCAAAACCCACGAAATTCGAAAATAATGCAAACTTAGATCTACAAGAATCTAGCCATGGAAATTAGAAAAGCCAAGTACTAAAGTGCTTTATAATGTAGTAAAGGAGAGAATGGAGCAATAAAATCAGAGTTCCTCCATGAAGCAAGTTGCACTTGCCTAGACCTCTCTCTTCTCTCTCTGGTAGGTAAGAAGTAATGAGGAAGAAGAAGATGAGATTAATGAAGAGAGAGAAAACAATGGGCTAATAAATACAAATGGTGGTGGTAGGTAGGGGGTTCACATTGGTTCATATTGAACCAAAGAAAACCGACCCAAGCCGAACCAAGCCAAGAAATAACCAAGCCAAGATGCAAGCTAAACAAGGAATCATGCAATACGTATACGTATTCCAGAAATACGTAATACGGACCACAGGCATTACAATCACCAAGGCAGGGGCCAGCGGCAGTACCAGGCTAGGCCGCAGCATGGGAACCAGCAAGGAGGTCGAGGGCAGGCATTCACTCTGTCCTTGGAAGAGGCATTGGCATCGGGAGATGTTGTGGCAGGTAACATTCTCGTCGCCTTTTATTCCGCAGTAGCATTGTTTGATTCGGGAGCATCACACTCATTTATATCTGCACAATTTGCAACACGGCTAGGAATGGAGTTCGAGGCATTGCTAGGGAGGTTAAATATACTCACTGGTAATGGGCTCGTAGGAGTTAGTAGAGTTATTCTAGCATGTAGCGTTGTAGTTTGTGGGCATTCCTTACCCGCCCGGTTGATAGAATTTCCTGTTGGAAATTTCGACATTATCTTAGGCATGGACTGGCTGAAAGACAGTCATGCGACAATAGATTGTCGTAGAGGGAGTTTATCTTTTGATATTCCAGGCATGAAGCGGTTCACCTTAGTCAGATCAGTGGCAACTCAACAAGAGCAGGGAGAAACGACGGCAATGGAAGAAGTTCAAGTTCCGAAGGTAGTTGAAGAATTTCTGGACGTATTTCCCGAAGAACTTCCAGGTCTACCACCGGTTAGAGATATTGAGTTCAGTATAGAATTGGCACCTGGAACTAAACCAATATCAGATCGAGTTTACAGAATGGCGGATTCAGAGCAAGCCAAGGTAGATCAGCACATAGAGGAACTGAAGGAGAAGAAGTTCATCCAAGCTAGCGTGTCACCATGGGCAGCACCAGTGGTACTTGTGGGGAAGAAGGATGGGTCATCCAGATTGTGCATCGATTACAGGAAGCTTAACGCGACAACAGTAAAGAACAAGTACCCACTACCCAGGATCGATGACTTATTTGATCAGTTGAGCAAAGCTAGAGTTTTCTCCAAGATAGATCTTCGTTCAGGGTATCATCAAGTGAGGGTTCGGAAGGAAGACATTCCCAAGACAGCATTCAGGTCAAAGTATGGGCATTATGAATTCTTAGTAATGCCGTTTGGTTTGACCAATGCTCCAGCAATCTTTATGGATTTAATGAATCGTATCTTTATGCCGTACCTGGATCAATTTGTCGTTGTGTTTCTCGACGACATTCTTGTATATTCAACTAGTGAAGAGGAGCATGAAGACCACCTCCGAAAAGTGTTACAGGTTCTGAGAGAGAACCAGTTGTATGCCAAGCTCAGTAAGTGTGAGTTTTGGTCGGATCACATTTCATTTTTGGGTCATATCATATCAGGAGCTGGAGTAGCAGTGGATCCCAAGAAGGTAGAAGCAGTAGAGAGTTGGCCAGTACCCAAGACCGTAGCAGATGTACGGAGTTTCTTGAGATTGGCAGGTGACACGTCCCAGAACCAGAATACTGGAGAGCGGGGGCAGACATAGCCAGCTACGTATATTGAAATGGAAACCACCTCGATATACGGTCACGGCTGTCTAGATATATGAGGGTTTACTACAAGCCAACAGTCTCTTATGGTCATGAGCAAGCCTAATGTCTCAATCACAAGCAAGTAAGTAAGGTCGCAAGATGTATGATCATTAAATATACAATAATAAGGCGTCCCAAATATTACATATTCAGCTGATCATGAAGCTAGTCGTACAAAATGCGGGGACTAGCAAGAGTTAAGTCATACATGATCAACCCTAGGATTTGTTAATCATGTTTATAGCCCGTAGGCAGACAGTAAGTAAAGTGCATCGAGCTAACAGGTGCTCGTCGGCTAAACGCCTCAAAAGAATAGTTTTACAATAGAGTGAGCGAAACAAAATAAAAAACCCACTCGTAGCCCGGGTTCCTTCTAGTCGCCACCATTGGGCTGGAAGCTTGGTAGATCCTCGGGAGCTGCTCTGAAATCTGGCTACACAAAACCAGCTGGGTCAACCCCAGAAAGAGCAAGTGCCACAAGGGGGCCACGAAATAAGAACAAAGCCAGCAATCAGCACAAGAATATCTAATATTAAAACTAGAATTACGAAAACAAGTCAGGATGATATACGACGAGATAACCATGGAACTATTCCGATAGCCAGGTTACAACCCGTAAACCAAACAAGGACCGGGGTTGTAACCCTTCGTCTGAACAGAACTTGGTTTCCCACCATTTATCGGCAAAATAATGTAAAAAATCAAGACAGAAAGCAATCTTGTACTGGATCAAGACCTGGCTAAACTGGTTATACCTCATTCAATCAATCACGGCCAAGCAGATACTACGGCTTTCTACTTTAACTAACTAGGGTTATCACAGGCCTAATTACTAACAAGATGCAGTGAGATTGTTCCACAGCCACAAGCCCTGCAGACCATCCAGGTTACCCAGGTCGAAAATTAGGGGTTGAATTCAGGTGGGTACATCGTCCAGGAACGCATGTACCCTTAGGTGACTTAGAAAGTGCAACACGTAACAGTGTGCTAGAAATGCGCCCTACTCGTCGGCAGGCTACAGATCCCAAGAGCGCCCAGGTAACGGGATTGCCTGTAGCTGTGTCATCTCTACATGACTACTGTGTTATTCTAGTTATTAACCTTAATCCATTTTAGTAGGTGCTCCTGACCGTGGTACTCAGGAGTCCCATCCTAGACATGATGTAAGACAGGACAAGTGGATTTAACAAGCAAGCAAGAAAGAACTACCCACGGTGTCAAGGCAAGTCAAGTTAAGTTAGCCGTCGCAACAGCGTTAAGTTATCAAGATAAATCATATCAGGGTACTTGTCAGGAGTGCGCCACGACGGGCCACTATCATGTCAGGTTGGTCATGTCAGGAGTGCACCACTACGGGTCACTGTCGTGTTATGCTAGTTCCTTGTCATACCATGCCATGTACAATAGTCATTCCAAACATATTAAGTAAAATCAAGTTCATGACAAAAGGCGTAAGGATATAAAATGGGCATAAAATATCTAATAAAATATCAATATACAGGACTATAGAAGAGCCAAGCTTAAAGAAATAAGACCAAAACTCCAAGAGCCAATGGGTTAAGCAAGGGGTCAGGGGAGCAGCGTACGCACAAGGGCACGCACAGCGTACGCACAAAAACACGCACGCAGGAGAGCTAAAGTACGCACGCAGGAGAGCTGCGTACGCGAAAAGACACGCACGCAGGAGAGCTGCGTACGCGAAAAGACACGCACGCAGGAGAGCGGCGTACGCGAAAAGTCACGCACGCAAGAGAGCTGCGTATGCGAAAAGTCACGCACGCAGGAGAGCTGCGTACGCAAAAAGTCACGCACACAGGGAGAGCTGCGTACGCGTAAAAACATGCACACAGGAGAGCTGCGTATGCGAAAAGTCACGCACGCAGGAGAGCTGCGTACGCGTAAAAACATGCACGCAGGGGAGCTGCGTACGCACAAAAGCACGCCCGCAGGAGAGCTGCGTATGCGTAAAAACACGCACGCAGGGGAAAGGGTCTTCTTCTCCATGGCTGAGAGGAAGCTCCCATGGCTCCCAAAACTTCAAAGCATCACAACTTGGCCATCCGAACTCCAAATCCGAATTTCCAAAGTTCCAACTAGGGTAAAATAGAATTCTCTTCCACATGGAAACATCAAAACCCATAAAAATCCAACTTAAATAGATCAAAACCATGCAAAACCAAAAATAGGGAAAAAACTTAGATCTAGAACAATGGAGACTCCAAATCATAAAATACCAAGTTCTAATGTTGATCACCATGTCCTAATCTAGCAAATGGACAAATAAAAGAGGGTTCTCATATGGTGGCAATGTGCACTTGCCTATGGGTTGGTGTTGTGTAGAGGAAGGAGAAGAGTGTTGTGCAGAGGAAGGAGAAGAAGAAATTAATGGAGGTTTATGAGAAGAGAGAAAAAGTTGGTGGAGTTTTAAAGAGGGTGGGATGTGGTGTGTTGAGGGTGGAGCATAGGCTAAGGTGTTCCAATACATATTAAACCAAACCAAACCAAACCAATCCAATTAAAACCGAGCCATGCCAAAACCCAAAATACGAGAAATACCGAAATTTGATAAGTTAAGAAAAATAAAAATACATGCCAAAATCCAGATACGAGTATAAATACGAAATACGGAAAATGAGGGTGACAGCAGGATATTACAGAAGGTTTGTATCAGACTTTACGAGGCTTTCAGCACCCATGACCCGATTGACCCGGAAGGATGTACCATTCGTCTGGTCGGCAGAATATCAGGCATCATTTGAGAACTTGAAGCAGAAGTTGATATCAGCGCCTATTCTTACATTGTCAGTTGGACCCGAAGGTTTTACAGTATATTGTGATGCGTCAGGAAAAGGACTTGGATGTGTCCTCATGCAACATGGAAAGGTGATAGCGTATGCATCTAGGCAGCTTCTAGATCATGAGAAGAATTACCCAACTCATGATTTGGAGTTGGCGGCAGTAGTATTCGCTTTGAAGCTATGGAGGCATTACTTATGTGGTGATCGAGTGGACATGTACACAGACCATAAAAGTCTGAAGTACATCTTTATCCAGAAGGAACTGAACATGAGGCAGAGAAGATGGTTGGAGTTGATTAAGGATTACGACGTGGAGCTTCAGTATCATCCAGGCAAGGCTAATGTGGTAGCAGACGCTCTCAGCAGAAGAGGCGGCACATTTATGTTGACAACACAGAGGCATATCTTAGAAGACCTTCCGGAGATGGGCATCGAAGTTATACTTCCTAGTGATGTAGGAGTACTGGCAAGTCTGCAAGTTCAATCCGACTTGGTAGACAGGATCAAGGCAGCTCAGGCACAGGACCCAAGGATTCAGAAGCTTAGGGCAGAATGTGAGTCAGGACTCAAGAAGGAGATGCAGATTTATGAGGATGGTACACTTAGATTTGGGTCACGTCTATGTGTGTCTAGTAGAGATATCAGACAGGAGGTTATGGCAGAAGCTCACAGCTCTCAGTATTTTATACACCCTGGAGGGACCAAGATGTACCAAGATATCAAGCAGCACTTCTGGTGGAACGGGATGAAGAGGGAGATAGCTAGATTTGTTTCCCGTTGCTTGGTATATCAGCAAGTGAAGGCAGAACAGCAGAGGCCAGCTGGATTATTGCAATCGCTTCCTATCCCGGAATAGAAGTGGAAACATATCACAATGGACTTTGTGACCGGTTTACCGAGATCACCAAGTGGTAAGGATGCTATTTGGGTAATCGTAGATCGGCTTACGAAGGTGGCACATTTTTTTCCTTTTAGAGTAGGTCAATCTACGGAGAAGTTGGCAGAATTGTATATGCAGCAGATAGTCAGACAGCATGGGGTCCCAGTCAGTATTGTGTCAGACAGAGATACCCATTTTATATCATATTTTTGGAAGAGCTTACATCATAGCTTGGGTACCAAGTTAAGATTTAGCACGGCTTACCATCCACAGACGGACGGGCAGTCAGAAAGAACAATTCAGACTTTAGAAGACATGTTGCGAGCTTGTACCCTAGATTTTAGAGGATCTTGGAAGAGCCACCTACACTTGGTCGAGTTCTCATACAATAACAGTTATCAAGCCAGTATCCAGATGGCGCCATTTGAAGCACTATATGGTAAAAAGTGTAGGTCGCCACTAGCATGGGACGATATCGGGGAGAGAAAGATGTTAGGCCCGGAGATGATTGTTCAAACAGTGGAAGTAATTAAAGGAATTAGAGAGCCACTTCGAGTTGCGCAGGATCGGCATCGTCATTGGGCAGACCAGCATCGTAGGCCGCTAGAATTTTTTGTTAGGGACCACGTATTCTTGCGGATCTCACCTACCCGTGGGATCATTAGATTTGGCATTCGTGGGAAGTTGAGTCCCCGATACGTGGGCCCGTTTGTTATCCTTGAAAGGATAGGCGATGTTGCTTATCGTTTATCCCTTCCACCTTCATTACGAGAGGTACATGATGTATTTCATGTATCTCAGTTACGAAGGTATGTATTGGACCCAAGCCATGTCCTTGATCATTCTGAGCTGGTTGTTGGTACCAACCTATCTTACGAGGAACAGCCTGTGTCTATTTTGGACCGAAGAGAGAAGATACTTAAGAACCGAACAATTAACCTTGTCCGGGTTGCTTGGGGTCATCACTCTTTAGGAGAGTCAACGTGGGAACGTGAGGATGATATCCGATCACGGTATCCGCACCTGTTTGACTCACAAGGTATATTTTCTTCTGTATACCTTGATTGTCTTAACTCCTCATGCTTATCACCTTATGAGTAGAATTACTTAATGTTGTAGATTGTTAGATGTAGATACATTACTTGTTATTATCATTGTAGAATGATTACTTACTCAATTGTTTATACTTAGATTAGTTTAGCTTCGATATTTCTATCATGCTTGGATCTAAAATTCTGAGGACAGAATTTTTCTAAGGAGGGTAGAGATGTCACTTCCCGTTCCCAGAATACGTATTCTAAATACATGTACTGCCGAAATGTATTCATTTAATATTTATCATGTATTGTTCTGTATTTAAATTCCTTTAATTTTATGTTAATTAATTTCCTGCAATTTCATTTCTGCACTTTACTTTCTGCTTTCATACTCTGCTTTAGCTTTGCTATGGGTTCGGCTCAGATTGGTTTAATTATGTTGGTTCATCATGAACCGAAATAAATCCCCACCTACCACCACTTCTTCATTTAAAGCCCATCTCCTTTCTCTCTCTTCATTACTTCACTATTACTCTTCTTCTTCTTCCTCCTAACTCTCCCACCAACCTAGGAGAGCAAGGCAAGTGCCAACTTGCTTCTTGATGGATCCCTATTTTTATTGTTCCATCATCTTCCTTATTTGATTCTAAGTCTCTTTAGTACTTAGCATTTCCAATTTCCATGGCTTATTTGTTGTAGATCTAAGTTTAATACATTTTTGGTTTTTCTTGGTTTTGATCTCTAAAACTTGGTTATTTTCAAAAACTAATAGTTCTATATTGTAGAGAATTCAATTTCATTCAGTTTTGGCTTTTGTTTCGCTTGATTTCGGCTTCGGATGAGGAAGTTATGGCCATAGCAAGTTTTTAGGACTTTCATGGCTGAACTTGCTGTTTGGGGACGATGAACCCCATGCGCCGGGAACCCCATGCGCCCGGGAGGCCATGCGCTGGGAGGCCATGCGCCATGAAGTCCCGGCAACGCTGAGCTTATTTATTTCCCAATCATTCCTCAGGCGCATGAGCTTATTTATTTCCCAATCATTCCTCAGCGCATGAGATTATTTATTTCCCAATCATTTCCACAGCGCATGAGATTTATTTCCCACAGCCGCATGAATCTTCATTCCTCGGGCGCATGAGATTGTTTATTTCCCAACCTTTCCCACAGCGCATGAGATTATTTATTTCTCGATCATCTCCCACAGGCGCATGAGATTACTTATTTCCCAACCTTTTCCACAGCGCATGATATTTATTTCCCACAGCCGCATGCATGAGCTTATTTATTTTTCAATCATTTCTCAGGCGCATGAGCTTATTTATTTCCTAATCATTCCTCAGGCGCATGAGCTTATTTATTTCCCAATCATTCCTCAGCGCATGAGATTATTTATTTCCCAATCATTTCCACAGCGCAGGCGATTTATTTTCCACAGCCGCATGAATCTTCATTCCTCAGGCGCATGAGATTGTTTATTTCCCAACCTTTCCTACAGCGTATGAGATTATTTATTTCCCAATCATTTCCCACAGCGCATGAGATTATTTATTTCCCAATCATTATTTATTTTCCAATTTTTATTTCCTGAATTTGGCATTAATTAACATTGATTGTTATCTTGATTAATTATTGATCATACGTTCCTAGATGGAACTAAGAGACTGGCTAGTCGTCTTATTGAATTAAATAGAATAAGATACGTTCATATTTACAATCGATTGGCCAATCCCAAATATTGACATATAGATACATGCAGGCTACAATTATTTATTTATTTATTTTACGAAAGCAGCATGTGTACTCTATGGTCAAGGCATGATTATTTCGTAGTTTGTTTTAATTGTTGTATTACGCTATGTAAGACCTATAACCTAACCGCACGGGTATTGTTGTAGAGTTGAGCATATCGTACTTTGTACGGAAGTACTCATTCTGAAATGACCATGATCCACGGCATGGGATTTCACTTAACATAGAGGCTACTAAGTTAAATAAAATAATGATTGCATGGAGAGAGTGAATTTCCGAGTTCTTACATGCAGCCCTCTTTGGGACTATTAGCGCCCAACAGGCCGGCTGGTTCCCACAGATACTGCAATTCTGCCACACTGGCAGGAAGCGGTATCTGCTTATATTATTGTATATTGTATATTGATGACGGGCGTCCCGTTGGGACTCGTCTAATTCATGATTGGCGCAATTGATTGATTGGATAGACTAGCCTTGCTTGTCCATAGTAAGAACTGAGAAATCCTTATCGCATAATTCCAGGATAACTTGGGACTCACAGTAGCAAGCCGTAGTAGTTGCATGGCCGGTTAAACTGATTTGTTTGTGTACTGTACCTACTCTGTTAACTAACTAAGATGATCAGAGTGTCGAGACATGACGGGCCAACCTCTGTCCTTGTTTGGTTGGGAGGTTGGTTCGAAGTGTCGTGACATTATGTGAATCCTAGTAGTAAGCATAGATCTATATATCCTATTCTCTTATTACTGGTTTTAACTCATATCGTGCTTCCTTGCGGTACTTGCTATTAGAGGTCTAACCTCTCTGGTTTTGCATGGCCAGACTTAGAGCCGGTTCCCGAGGACTCAGCTTACTTCTACCTCCAAGATGGTCAATACTAGAGGAATGATCGCAGGAGGACTCGAGTGGGTTCCTTACTTCCCCGCTCGTTTTGTTACTTACTTTATATTTTGCCGTTTGACACCAACATGTTAGTCGAATTGTCTTGTCCTTACTTTTACATAATTGTAATTAAGTCAGACTACAGCTGATAACAATTGTGTATATGTTGCTATATCATCTGGCTATGTTTTGTGAAGCCAGATCTAAGAACATTTTGACTAAGCGTTTGGGACGCCTTATTGCTTATTCTTAAATGTTCTCTGTTATTGCTTCTTGTTTGAATGATTGAGACAATAGATGTGAAGTGACCATAGCGAGACTTTCATGTAGTATGCACCCCCTTGTCTTTTAGACAGCATTGATCGTATTATACGGTATTCATCTACCCGTAATACGTAGCTGGCTGAGTCATTCCCCCGCTCTCCAGTATTCTGGTTCTGGGGCGTGACATAGGTTTAGAATGTAGGAGCTCATTTTGTAGAATAGTAGGTCTTATTCCTAGTCCAAATTTCTATAATTTCGGTCTTATCCCATCCATAGGTACTAAGGGTTGGGCCTCTCAATTTCTAGATTTTAGATTGTAAGAACTCGTTTTGTAGAATAGTAAGTCCCAATTTGGAGCCCAACTTTCTAGATTCTATACTTTATATTATTTTTTCCTACATCAATTTTTGGCCACACAATCTTTGGGACCAGAGCTCACTTTATCATTCCCTACTATTCTCATACAAATCTAACCCGTTCTACATTTACCTTTTTTTTGAAATTTTGGACCACAAATTGCATTTGAGAGTGCCAGATGCTCTTAGGCCACGGTTTGGTTTCGCAGAATTAGGAATTCGGAAATAAAAGTTAGTCATTTTTTTTGTATTTGGATGCCTAAGAAAAGGAGTAGAAAAAAAGTTCCCAAACGAAAGAAAATCGAAGAAAAATGGTTCCCAAAAACTGGTTCGCAGAGTCATGGCAATGGAAAAGATTTTCTGATTATTCTTCATTGTATGCCAGAGGAAAATAACGGAAAAAAAATGGTTCACAAGGGGAAAAAATAGTTCCCCCACCAACTCCAATATCTAAACCCCCCCTCAATTTCTTGCATTTGTTGTGACTATATTTCTGGCCTATCCAAACAACGGAAAAAAAATGATAAAAATTATTTTTTTAATGTCTATGGAAGAGTAAAAAAATTGATTTTCTTTCTGCAAACTAAACGAGGCCTTAGTTCATACGATATATCAGTATTGGTAACTGGTCGAAGCTGGGTTTTTTTTCCTGATATAACAGTCAAAATATGAAAAATATCTACTTATATGAGGCATGTATCGGCCAACATCATATATTTTGGTCCCGGGCCTGAGAAAAAGTTGGTACTTTGGCTTAGGTCTAGGGATGAGCGTTCGATTTATTCGGCTTCAACCGAACCGAAACAGTCAAAACCAAATAAACCGAACTTTTAAAAATCCAAAATCAAACCAAAATAGCCATAGTAGAAATTGAACCGAAATGAATCGATAATTGATTTGGTTTGTTCAGTTGTGTTATTTTTATTGTTTAATGGCCCATAGCCAAAGTTGAAATTATGGTAAAATTATAGGCTAAATTACAATTTATTACTCTCAACTATTCGAGTTTTTCAACTTGATACTCTAAACTTTGATATGTACTAACTTAATACCCTTTCCTCCATTCTTGTCACAACAATGTTAATTGAAGAGATAAAATAACAAAAATACCCCTCCCACTCTCTCTCTTTCCTCCTCTCTCCGCCAGCCCCCTCTTTCCGACGTTGGCGGCCGGATTGGGGAGGGAACAGTAGTAGCAGCAAGAGGCGTGGGCATGAGCAACAACAGCGGGCAGACGATGCATGTAGTGCCCCGTCCCAACACCGTGTCCCGTTCCTCGTTCGCGGGGAGCGCGGTTAAGAAATATTGTCGCCATCGATTGATGGAGACCGATTGAATCAAGATCATTTCCTCGTTATGGACCGACTTCTTCGGAATCAAGTTCCATATTCAGCGGGTTGCGCCTCGATGATGGACTCTACGGCTAAGTCGGGAGAGACCTCTCGTTGCTCTGTTTTTTATGTCGTACTTGCTTCTTTGGCTTTGGTTTTATGAATGCATTTTCGTGATATATTCGATGGATTTCATTACTTACATTCTTCAAACTTCCATTTCATATCGAAGTAAGAATAGAAGGGATAGTGCTAATTTGTTGCTTATGCGATTTTAGGTGATCGCGCAGGCGTCGTCTAGCGCAACCGACCTTTTTGTCCCTCTCGTCTCGATAATCAAGGTGAGTGGCTGACCAATCTCTCCTTGACCCTCTTCTCTCCGATCAATCAATAACATTAAAATGAGTCAAATGTGCTAGATGTAGCCGCAACGACACAAATGCTTATGTTAAATAAACTATTGCACGATTTCTCACGTACACTGGGTATATAATTGCTTTATCATAAAACTGTTACGTGCTTATATATATCATACCTATATAGCCCAATGATTATATCATGTTTTTGAATATGGCTAATCAATTAAGTTTAACATAATGACGTCACTAATATTCATGTAATCACTATCATGTTGCGACTTAAACTTAGCATTGTCCTAATGTTAGCATTGTCCTAAATGTTTTATAACATATTGCTATGTTTGTATCATAATACATCATACTGCTTTGTTCTTCTAACATGTATTTGTAGACATGCTGTAAGCATGATCAAACATGATCAAACCAGGACATATGCAATAGAGAATTATTGATGGGCCAAAGACAGCGTTACACAAGAAGATTTCTCTGAACCGCCGAAAGGTATTCAGATTTCCAGATCTGTTTATCTTTGGATGACCGTCGTCGAGTGAAAAAGGCGTCTTCAAGTCTGCTCAAATATTTAAAGAAAGGCGTCACCAAAGGGCTCTTGGCTTTCCTATTTGATCAATGTAATCTTTCATATTTATTGAGTCTAGGAATACGATGTACACTGCATCGTACTGGCAAATATGCTACCCAAGAAACATTTTCAAAATACCATTTCTTTTTAAAAACAAGCCCACTTACAAAAGCCCAAGCTACTTCCTAACTGCCTGACTTTTCAAAAAGCCCAAAAACTAATTTGCAAAAATCCTGACAGAACTCCAACAGAACTCGGCCAGAGTTCGGTCCAAATTCGGCCAGAGTTCGGCCAGAGTTCGGTTAGTGAACGTTGCTTTTTGAACTTGGTCTTCCCGCAGTTACGGATCCCAACGAGATTTTCTCATAGAATTCTGCCCGAATTCTGCCCGAATTCTGTCAGAATTCTGCCTTTGGAAAAACTATAAATAGAGAAGGATTTTGATCATTTCAATTCACTCATACACCTTCACTTTCATATCTCTTCTCTATAAGCCTACTACTTCTTCCAAAGTGTTCTGAGCTATTCATTTTTAAATCCCAAGCCAGTTACAATCCTCTAGTCGATTTGCCAGTGCGGTACGGTCTAGAAGTTTCAGAGTGGTTGTAATCAGAGGCTTGATTGAAGGTAGACACTTCACAATTGAAGTTGGTCGAGTACTTCGGATCAAAGCTCGCGTTGTAGAAGTTGCAAGAACTTCGGATAAAAACTTGTGGTGATTTTCCATAGTGGATTCAACTAGAAGCTAGAGTTCTTCCGACTGGACTAGTCCTCACAAGAGGGAAACCAGTATACATCCTTGTGTTTGCGTTTGCTCTCTACTCTCTACTTTTTATTTACATATCTGTGATATATTATCTGTGATCTTGTTACTAACATTTTTAAATAGTTAATTTCTGCTGCCTACTCTATTCATCCCCCTAGAGTATTGCGCTTTACAACCTGTTCCTACAATCGGTCCTACAATTGGTATCAGAGCCAGTGTTAAAACTAGAGAGCGGGTGCTTGGTATATAGATATTGCTGCTCATACCAATTGCTCCAACAATTGGTATCAGGGCAAGTGCTCCTTCTAGAGATATTATTGCAGGTGCTCCTTATAGAGATATTATTGCTTATACCAATTGCTCCTTCAATTGATAACCTAGCAAGGACTCTATTATTTGGCTTAACATCCTTGGAGCAGATCCTCATTATCAGAACGGATTATACAGGTAAAGCGAGGTAATATTGTTATTATATAACTGCTGTTACATAGATCACTATATCACATATGGTAAGTATGTACTTTACAACTGAAGAGCAATCCTCAAATAGACTCACACTATTTGATGGAACAAACTATAGCTATTGGAAGACACGGATGAGCTTCTACTTGAAGTCTCTAGATTTTGACTTATGGTCAGTTGTTGTCACCGGCTACAAGAAGCCTACTATCACTTCTATTCTCATATCCTCTATAATCAACAAGCCCTATTATAGTTACACGGAGGAAGAGAAGAAGTTAGCTAGCCTTGATGCAAAAGCTATGTATATCTTTTATTGTGCTGTAGACACAAATGTATTTAATCTTATTAATACTTGCACAACATCTCATAAAATTTGGAAAGTTCTTGAAGGTACTTATGAGTACAGGTATGAAAGCAAAGCTAGCAACTCCAGAGAGAAGGATAGTCTTCATAATGATGCAAATATGTGCATGATGGAATTAGGATTTAAGGTACAACACAATCCTTTATATGAAGAAGAGCTTGTATGTGACAACTGCAAGAAGGTAGGCCACATCCAAGAAGATTGTACTACTACAAGAAAGGAGAGTCACTACGAACAATCAAATGAAGGAAGATCATCATCTCACAAGCACATTAGCACGAGCATATGGTGTGAAAGCGAAGCAACAGATTCTGAAGAAGAAGAGAGACCTCATCAAGCTGCAAATTTATGCTCAATGACATTATCTAACGAAGTACAAAATAATTCTTTTTTTGGAGAGAGTGAATTTTCTTATGATGATTTATCTGATGCTTTCAGTGATCTGTTAGAAGAACACAAGAAAGTATTAGATAAATATAAGCAAGCTAGAAAGGATATTCTATCCTATAAGCGTGAGATTGAAAAGCTTACTTGCTTATTGAATGATACTAGAAATAGTTCTCCTTCTGATAGTTCTACTGAGATTTCCATACTGAAGTTTAGATTGCATGAGGCACTTGATTGCATTGAGAAAAGCACTCAAGAAAATGCTAAACTTAAGGAGGAACTAGAATCAGAAAAGAAGAAGTATTCTATTGCTTCATGTAGAATTGATGCTCTTTCTGCTAAATATGATGAGATCTGTGCTAACTCTAAAAAGTTAGAGATTAGACTGGGAAAGTAGGTAGTGCAACCTACGACTCAGTCTAACACAAGACACTTAGCACATCACAAAGTCATACACGACAGATCATCTGAAAAGGAAGCAAGCAAAACTAAAGCTTCACACGACCATGCTTTCTATTACAAGTATCCACGCACATCATATCACACTACTGCACATTCTCATACTACTGCACACAGTACTAATGTTAATTCTTTTTGTCATTATTGTGGTATGAATGGACATGTTTCTAATCATTGTCAGATTAGAAAACTTGTTGATATGAACTTGTGCAAATGGGTTCCCAAAGCTAACAAATGTGGATCCAAGTATTGGATACCAAAGTCTTCACCTAATATTGCAGGCGAAGCTTCTCATATCAAATAGAACCATGGAACATGTTGGTGATTGCAAAGCTACAAAGGTCATCTTCCAAGCAATTGCACCAACATAAGTGTGGTCACTAGAACCACTTCGGTAACATGCTTCCTAAATAGTTTCTAATATCTAGCATGTTCATATCGATTTTTTACTATTAGCTTTCATTGATGTCTTTTAAATTGTTTATTGTTTGAATCAATGTGAGACATAATCCTAGCTTGACTAGCTGTTTAGCTTAAATGCTTAGTTCACACTATATAGTGTTTATTTTCTATTAGTGTGACACATTTGTCTATGTATGCTATTTACTTTTAATCTTTATTCTTGAAGCATGCATAGGAGCTTAATTTTGTTTTTGGTTTATGCTTTTGACTCTCTGTATTTAATATTTTTTAATGGTCACTTCTTACCAATTTATCTTTAACATGTCACATTTACTTTGATCGGTATTTTGTGAGTATGTATGTTTAGTACAAGTATTCTATTTACTTGAAAAGTATATACATATACTTTTATGTTAACCTTGTGCTTGCATAATATATTCACTATTGATTCGCAAATTTTATTTTGATCAACTTCTTATGAATCAATTACATCTTTGTCTGATAAAGTTTATTTATGCATGTTTTTGATCTTGCGACATTTTTTTATGCTTATTAAGGATACATGAATAATTCATTTTCATTTATATATTGCTCATATGTTTCTTATTTTTTTTGTATAAATATCTTTATGGGGATATATGAGTTAAGTTCAAGTTCTATATTATATTATTTTGAAAAGTAGTTTCAAACTTGTGCTTATCTCATACTTCAGCTATTGATTACTTTGAACAATTTTTTATGTTCTTATCTTTATTAGCTTCTTCCTCAAAGCCTCTTTTAATGATGTATATTTTTCTTGACTTTTTGGTAGACATTTTAGATATATGACTCTTATTGAAAAAAATTTATGTCTTGATCTTGATAAACCATTCCTTGGGTATTTACTTTTAGGGATTCTGGATTTCGATGTTGTTCGATAATACTGCCTATATTCTTTTGAATCTAAGTTCTTAAGAGTAGAAATCATTTTGGGAACAAGCCGAAAGGGTCATTCTGTCATACAGGTGTAAATAGCCTGAAGCGACACGGTGCACTAGTCTTCGGACTACCGCTAGCTGGGAACCGGCCCCTACAGCTAACCCGAAGTGATCAATACTTTATAGACTTAAGATTTATTAAGGTGTACTTGCAACTATCGTCTAGTTCTGGATCCAAGGTACTGAACCCAGTCCCCTAGATTCCAGAATACATCGGCGTATCTAGGTCCTATATTTTGATTTACAAATATTTTAGATTTTATTGTTATCCAATGATTTTGTAGCACATATGGATAAATGTAATTCATACATCTTATACCGTATGCTACATTGTTCTAAAAAAATTTAAGTCCATAGAATATTTTTTTATATTGCACTAATTCTTCTTAAATCCTCGGTTATTAAAGAAAAGATTTGTTTTGGGTACAAGCCTACAAAGGGTCTGTCTGTCACCACGACAATGGTCGAAGCGAAGCGGTACTTAAGTGTTCCCCGGTGAACCTCCGTTAGCTGGGACAGTACCTCTACAGCTAACCCAAGATTGATCAACACTTTATAAACTAAAGATTTATTGAGATCGAGTTGCAATTGTTATCTGATAGTTTTTTTTTTCTGATTTTAGCTTTGATGGATAATATTCTCTTTATATTATCACAAAAGGTAGCATATGTTGATCTATCTTATCGATTGTGAGATTCTATAACATAGATCAATTTATGTCATCTTTTGACTTATACGATTATTCATCATGCTAATTTGAAATATCTTTTGATTGTTTTATTTTTAAATGTTCATTTAATGGACATTTCTTCTTTTGTCTAAAGATGATTGTTTTTCGTATTCGTGACTACTGATTTAATATTATGGTATTGTGATTTCATCTTTAGCTTGTGTAATATTCGTAATATTCATGTTTTTGAGCTTTATATTATTATCTTCTCATTCAAGTTACTTACTGTCTACAACAGTAATTCTTTGCAGGGAAGAAGTCATGCATATTGAATGTCTCTCTCTCTCTCTCAAAGCGTTTCTTTTCTTTAACCCTACGATTGTCAGGTGGACACCGTGCTAAGGCTTTAAAAGGGAAGAAATGAACTTTGATAAGAAGACATAATATTTTTGAATTAGTTTCCTACTTCCGAAAATATGTCTCTGAATTTTTTTTTTTACAAATTTTGTCAATATTATTATTTTTGGATATAACCATGTAAAGGTGGAGTAGTTAATTATTTCAAATCAATTATCCCCTTGACATGACATATATCTAGAATACACTTTTTTTTGGACATATATCTAGTTATGTTTATTTGTTCAAATGAATTTATTCATGATTTATAGATTCTTTTATTGAAATTGTTTCCGTGATTCGAATCGCCAGCTTTAAGTCTGAGGACTAAATGGACGCATTCGAACACTTATTAAGACAGTTTTTCGTAATAAATTCCACATTTTTGAAAAGTTTTTTTGATTTCTTTTTGATTTATTGAATCTGTCCGGTACTCAAATTTTATTACTAAAGACAGCTTTCAAAAATCTTTTACTTACATGAAATGATTTGTGTTATATTTTTTTATTGAAGACATATTTTCTTCATCTTTAAGCGTTTCTTTATTGGATATTTTTTTTTCTTGCCTAAAGATGATATTTGTTATGAGTTTGGAATTTTATATGCATTTGATCAAAGGGAAGAAAGATGCATATCTTGGAAATCCCTTAGATCTTGTGATTATTTCTTTTATCTATTTTATGCATATAAATTATTTTTGAACTATATACGCATATTTTAAGGGGGAGTAAATTAATTGTTTCAATTCTTTTATGTCCTTAATATGTGGTATACCTAGTTCACCATGGACTTTTATTGTCTTAGTTAAATATCTTGTTGAGTTGGTAATGATATTTGGATTTGTATTGATTTTATGAGAGAATATATGATTATTATTATTTTTAATTATCTCATTTCATTCGAGTTTCTAAAAGTTACCTTGCCAACTATATATTTGATTGAGTTTTAAAATTACTTTTGGCATTTCTTATTGAGATTTTATCTCAAAGTTCATGATTATCTATATTTAGACTGATCATACTTTGCGGGGGAGCATTCAAGTCGACTGAATTTCTCCTTCTCAAGTATTTTGTCTTCATTACCTTCATATTTATTTGATGGATATATATATCATGCTAAGGTAATTGAATTCAAATGCATGAACTTTGGTATAGATTTTGTATAGATTATAGTATACTTGTTTTGATTCCTTTTCGATGATTATACTCTTTATGTAATTGATTCACTAATTTGTATGGGCGAATTACGATTCATATTTTTTTTGTGATCATTGTTAAAAGTCTCATTATATTTTTGATTCTTTTATATATACTAGATCTGCAAATTTCTATTCCTCATGATTTATTTATGACCATTGATTGATTCCTACTATATTGATAGATTTTTTTTGGTCAAATGACATTCAAAACATATTTCATTTTTGGATTTCTAGTTGGTAAACTATGTATTGCTTGATTTCAGTGTTCTTTGTTAAAGTTCAACCAACTATTTTGTATTTTGACAAGTTTTTCTACTATAGTTATGCAATTTTCTAAACTTGTCGTTACACTGTTCTCCTAATCCTTGATCATGATTATTTTTGCTTTCCTCCTTTACTTATGCTTCAGATCATTTTAGCTTTAATTACGGGGGAGCTTATTTTTGATCATGTCAAAGGGGGAGAAATAAGTTTAAGTCAGCACACAATATTCTAGTATTATGTGTTTATTAGTGATACATGCATCTATTGTATATATATTAAACTTAAAGGATTTGCCATAATCAAAAAGGGGGAGATTGTTAGCCCAATGATTATATCATGTTTTTGAATATGGCTAATCAATTAAGTTTAACATAATGACGTCACTAATATTCATGTAATCACTATCATGTTGCAACTTAAACTTAGCATTGTCCTAATGTTAGCATTGTCCTAAATGTTTTATAACATATTGCTATGTTTGTATCATAATGCATCATACTGCTTTGTTCTTCTAACATGTATTTGTAGACATGCTGTAAGCATGATCAAACATGATAAAACCAGGACATATGCAATAGAGAATTATTGATGGGCCAAAGACGGCGTTACACAAGAAGATTTCTCTGAACCGCCGAAAGGTATTCCGAAAGGTATTCAGATTTCCAGATCTGTTTATCTTTGGACGACCGCCGTCGAGTAAAAAAGGCGTCTTCAAGTCTGCTCAAATATTTGAAGAAAGGCGTCACCAAAGGGCTATTGGCTTTCCTATTTGATCAATATAATCTTTTATATTTATTGAGTCTAGGAATACGATGTACACTGCATCGTACTGGCAAATAGGCTACCCAAGAAACGTTTTCAAAATACCCTTTCTTTTTAAAAACAAGCCCACTTACAAAAGCCTAAGCTACTTCCTAACTGCCTGACTTTTCAAAAAGCCCAAAAACTAATTTGCAAAAACCCTGACAGAACACCAACAGAACTCGGCCAGAGTTCGGCCCGAATTCAGCCAGAGTTCGGTTAGTGAATGTTGCTTTTTGAACTTGGTCTTCCCGCAGTTACGGATCCCAACGAGATTTTCTCATAGAGTTCTGCCTGAATTCTGCCCGAATTCTGTCAGAATTCTGCCTTTCGAAAAACTATAAATAGAGAATGATTTCGATCATTTCAATTCACTCATACACCTTCACTTTCATATCTCTTCTCTATAAGCCTACTACTTCTTCCAAAGTGTTCTGAGCTATTCATTTTCAAATCCCAAGCCAGTTATAATCCTCTAGTCGATTTGCCAGTGCGGTACGGTCTAGAAGTTTCAGAGTGGTTGTAATCAGAGGCTTGATTGAAGGTTGACACTTCACAATTGAAGTTGGTCGAGTACTTCGGATCAAAGCTCGCATTGTAGAAGTTGCAAGAACTTCGGATGAAAACTTGTGGTGATTTTCCATAGTGGATTCAACTGGAAGCTAGAGTTCTTCCGACTGGACTAGTCCTCACAAGAGGGAAACCAGTATACATCCTTGTGTTTGCGTTTGCTCTCTACTCTCTACTTTTTATTTACATATCTGTGATATATTATCTGTGATCTTATTACTAACATTTTTAAATAGTTAATTTCCGCTGCCTACTCTATTCACCCCCCTCTAGAGTATTACGCTTTACAACCTGTTCCTACAATCGGTCCTACATATAGAACTGTGCTAAGCAAAGATCGAATCAATTAAATGAATGTTGCAACGATACCATGAAACGTGCCTTGAATAACTAGTTTAGTTTAACATGATCATGGACAACTTTGTGCACAAGGGCGATGTTTCTTCGGACGATATCTCGAGGGCCACAGGACCGATTCGGCCTAGGAGAAAACACGAATAGATGTGCTTGATGCATGCCACGCCCGGTACACAGGTGCTTTCAACGGGGCTCGCTACCCGTGTAGTGCCCCGTCCCGCGAAGTCAATCGGAGTAATCGAAACGCCGACGACGTTCGGACTTGGCCTTACAACGGCGACTCGAAGACATCGCTCAGGTGGGATAGTTTCGGTGAACTTGCCTCATCTTTGCCTTCACATAATAAATCGCGTGTTTTCAACTTGCACAAGTAGGCTTAATAATAAAAGAGACGAATCCATATAGCTAAAGGGAATTATTCTGACGGTTCGAATCGAGTTTAGAACATGGAAAACGTCCCACGGTCTGATTTGAGTTGGTGCTCAGCGTGCTTTGAAAATGACACTCGGTCCTTCGTCCCGTGGCTTGGGAGTAGGAAAGTTGGTATTCGTCACAAACTATGAGTTAGCCTAAGTCATAGGCGTCGCCCGCGTACATGCTCGATAAACCATGTACGTTTCCTCAAATGCAAGGCTCGGCGTAGCCTTGATCGTCCCACGAGCTAAGTTGTATCGCACAGCTTATGGCATGAGTTTAGGTACCCAAAAAATTTGGTTGTTCAAGTAGAGCGTATGTACGGTCCCACGGGTTTTACGGCTGCATATAGCCATTCGTTTCCACGGTCTTAAGTGTAGAAGCATGGAAAATATTGCTTTTAGTTCCACATCGGAAAGGAGAAGAAGAAAGGGCTCACTCCATTCTATAAATAGAGCCCCCTTACCTCCTTTGAAAAGGGCACCAACTTCTCTTCCCTCCTTCCAAACTTGGACTCTTCCTATTACGCACCTTCGGGTGCTAAGTAGAAGAAGTCTAGGGCAGCGCGGGCTCATCGGGCTCAGTCAGCTGTCCCAACCTCTAACCATCAAGAGCGTCCCGTTAAGCGGGCCTCTGATGGAAAGTTGTACAGAGCCGCCCGTGTCCAGCCCCCGGCGGCAAACGGACAGAGTGGTTCTCAAGAGTCTCCCAACAAAGATCGAGGGCAAGTGTTTCTATTAGCCCCACATCAGGGAGCAAACATGATACCTACGCACTCGTGTGTTCGGGATACCCGGGCCCACAAAGCGAGTGCACGGGCTGATCGAGACATTCCTCATGCGGCTCGGTCATGAGACGTCCTTCATGCGGCTCGATCATGAGACATTCCTCATGCGGCTCGGTCATGAGACGTCCTTCATGCGGCTCGGTCATGAGACATTCCTTATGCGGCTCGGTCATGAGACGTCCTTCATGCGGCTCGGTCATGAGACATTCTTCATACGGCACAGAACCCAGGAAGCTTCATGCGGCTCAAAATCAGACGAGCTTCATGCGGCCAAAGAGTCTCATGCGGCTCGGAAGTCTCATGCGGCTCAAACATACAAGCAGCTCAAGTAAACTCTATGCGGCCGAGAGAGAGCCCACGTGGCCAACAGAACAGCTGTGCCTAACGTTTAGACGCATTTAATGCTCTGACAACTGATAGCTCTGACGGCTGTTAGTCCTGACATAAAGTCGTCATAATGACTGACACAAAAAAGCACTATCGTCCTAGGAAATGAGGAAAATCTTCACAAATGTGGCGCTGTCCACCAAACTTCGAGGCAAATCTATGCGGCCAGACTAAACAAAGTCCATGCGGCCAGAACAGAGAGACCCATGCGGCTCGGTCATGAAGACTCTCATGCGGCTCGGGCATGAAGACCCCCATGCGGCTCGGTCATGAATATATTCATGCGGCTCGGTCATGACAACCTTCATGCGGTTCGAAGTACAGAGACTCTTCATGCGGCTCGGTCATGAACTCTTTCATGCGGTTCGGTCATGACAACCCTCATGCGGCCCAAACATCGACACTCCTCATGCGGCTCAACATTGACGACGGGACACGTGTCCTAAAGTCAATCAAATATTGGGCCAAATTCCAATAATCTGGGACACGTGGCAGAAGAATGAATCAAATTTATTCATTAAGATTCGCAGATGTCAGCAAATCATCATGATGAAGATTTATTGCAATCAGCATTAATTGTTGATGGGATTTGGCATAATCCATGTTAATGGCCCAGATCTTTCACGTTCAAGATGAATGGTCCAGATTGGTTAATCATCAGGCTGCCGCCACTTTGAGAATGGGTAATCATCCAAACCCTAATGATGCTCCCTACTATTATAAATAGCAGGGTGCCATTCCCTTGCAAAATATACAAAGAGAGATATACGCTATCAGAGAGAAAAATACACAGAGAAAGAGAGAAGCCAGAAGAGCAATACGAGGAGAGCAAGAAGAGCATTTCTTCGTCAATGCCAACCATCTTGTCACAGGAGCCAAGGCTGCATACCGATCGTCCAAGGAGTAAGGCAGGGCTGCCGTCGCCTTCCCGAGCCTCTATCGTCACCCCCAGAATCTAAAATAAATAATTGTACTTAGACTGCTGTACCTAGGTTTTCGTCCCTAGGCTTTCTTTGTACAAGCGAGTTTGTATTGTGAGTCTAAGTTCAGTCCTCCCATAAAACTGTTCTGTACTTTTACAATCAATGGCAAACACGATGGCGACTCTTCTGGGGACTAACTTCTCCACGGCTGAGGAGTTGGTGACGCAATCGGATGCAACCAAACTTGGCTCCACGTAACAAAAGATGGTCGTCCGCTTCGACCAACAGGCGTTTGAAGAGATGCTCTCCGAAGGAAGCGCTGGCCCGGTCCAGAAGCGTGCCCGCGGCATGAAGGCTCGCAAAGAGTGGAGGCCAAAATCATTTGCTCCTTCCCAAGCCCTCGATGGGATATCCTCTGTTGCTCAAGACGGCGAGAAGGATTCTTCTGCGGCCCCACTTCAGACCGTAGACAACTCTGCTGTCCCCAAGTCCGACAGAAGAAAACACTATGATGCTGGACTTGTAGGGGCAAAGAGGAACTCTATGAGATCCGAGCCGCATAAGGGTATTAGCCGCAGGGAGAAAGCTCATGCGGCTACATCCGCCAGCCGCATGGAGAAAACTCATGCGGCCAAATCTGTCAGCCGCATAGCTTATGCGGCTACAGTTGCCAACCACATGGATGAAACTCATGCGGCTAAGAAAGTCAATCGCTTGCAGAAAACCCATGCGGCCATAATTGCCAACCGCATGCGGTCAGCCTGCACGGTCGTGACTCCTAGCCGCATAAAAACAACTCATCCAACGGCAGAAGACAACCGCATGCAGACAGCCTGTACGGTACCCAATTCTAGCCGTATAGCGTCCATTCCACGCTTCTCTCGATCAGTCTTTGACCGTCTCTCATGCGGTCCTGACTCTGATGGTTCTCTGGATGATAAGCCAGACTCTGTGATATTCAACTTAGACTCCTCCTATTACGCACCCGCAAGTGCTAAAAGGAGGAAGTCTAGGGCAGCGCAGGCTCACCAAGCCCAGTCAGCTGTCCCAACCTCTAACTATCAGGGCATCCCGTTGATTATCACACGGGCCTCTGATGGAAAGTTGTATAGAACCGCTCGAGTCCAGCCCCCGGCGGCAAAAGGACAAAGCGGTTCATCTGACCTGCGTGAGGCGATCCTCCACAAGCGCAAGGAAAGAAAAGGAGCCTCGACGTGCAAAGAGTCCTCGCTTGGACATCACTGCACCCAGATCATCGTCAACTGCTGTTGCAACAACACGGCAGCAACGGAAGATCGGCCGTCAGTCTTCCAAAGACTACAGCATCCGAGCTCAGAAGACGAGGCGCCTCCTGTTGTCTCCTGCAATTCCACTCAGAAAGTCCCCGCCGAGGGGAGAGGGAAGAAGGCAAGCATTTCCACCCCGAAGACCTCAACCACCACAGCTAAGAAACTGTCGTCTAAACGGTTGTCCTCCACCGGAATATTCCAACACACCCGTTCAAAGACAAAATCTGCTGCAATGGGAAATTCATCATCCACATCGCTAGGGGTCGTGGGAACTGGGGGTAGCACTCCTCCGAACATCCACAACAATCCGATGTTTCAAGGAGCCGAGCCCGGGGAAACAACTCTCCCATCAGGTACAACAGACGCTGATGTCCCCGAGGACATCCATGGCTCTCAAGACGAAGCAAGCTCCGAGGCTGGGGATACCGTTCCCTCCGAGTCCGAGCCCGAAGAGAACATTCCCACCTACCCCGATGACTTCTCGGTGCATGGGTACGACTCGGAGGGCACATCCTCCACCGTTCCTTCCATCACTCCTCATGTAAGGACGGTATTCATGACGGACAGCAACCAAGGTGGATCCAGCGATCGCCAACGCATCGACACTTTGGAGGCTATACTGCAGGCCTTGGTCAAGTCTGTAGATGAAATCAAAGTCGCTCTTCCAACTCTGCAAGGAGGAACGCCTAGCCAAACAAGTACGGGTCCCACGGTCAATGCGGACTCGAACTCAGCGACACCAAACCCGGGCAATAATCCTCCCGAAATAACAGCCCCTACTATGACAGATGAGGCCCGAAAAGTAAGAAGAGAGGTCCAGGAGCTTCGAGCCATGTTCTATGCCCGAGAAAACGCTCAAGACCTCAGAATACGGCATCCATACCCCGCCGAATGGAGGGATGTGCCATTCCCACCAAAATATAAGCCGTTCAATATCAACCCATATGATGGAAAGACCTCAGCAAGTCGGTACATCACTTACTTCGAGGTCACCACCGACCATCTGCCCCATGATGATGCTATCCTCACGCGATTATTCATTGGGGCATTGGAAGGAGTCGCCTTCGATTGATATCGCAATCTGCCAGACAACTGCATCCACTCCTTCGCCGGCTTCAAGCGCCTGTTCTTGGAGAGATTCTACGAAGTAGGACAGGACGTCACCATGCCCACTCTCATGGACGTCGTCCAAGGGGAGAAGGAATTAACAAGGAACTACATTGAGCGGTTCCGCCAAACCGCCATGAAGCTGCCCTCCGGAAATCCAGATTCCTCTTTAATTGAAATTTGCCAAAAGAGACTGCTCCCAACAATCAGTCTCTGGATGGGCAAAAGTCAATTCAAAGATTGGAAGACATTCATCATCAGCGCCACAAGCGTCGAAGAACGACTGAAGAAGGCTCGCCAACTGGGATTGCACATCTCGGAAGGAGAAAACAAGGGCAAGCGTCCCAACAACGATAATGGGGGTAGCCCCTCTAACAATCGGGACAGCAAGGGAAAGCAGGCTATGGTGGCCGATACTGCACAAAAACCTGAGCCGAAACCAGCAGACAAACAATGGCCGCAAATTGATTACTCCTTCGAAGACAGTCGCGTCAAGCCCATCTTGGACATGCTCATACAAGGGGACAGGATTCAGCTTCCTCCACCAAGACGGGAACCGCGGCCGGCAGAGATGGAGAATCCAAAGTACTGCCATTATCATCGCTATGTTCATCATGCTACACACGATTGCTACCAGCTGAAACGGTACATCCAGAACCTCATCGATTCGAACGCTCTGGCCATCGATTTCGAAGAGGTAACCGTGGCGGCCAATATGGTATCTGTACAATTCGGCAGCTTCCCTCCGACGGAGACTCAAGACGGGGTGATCCCCGTCCCTCTGTCGACAATAGAAATTACCAATCTTCCACCTTCCCGAGATCAGGCTGCCGGTCTAGTACCCCTCACCACATCACAAGGGGAGGTCATATGGATCCATCCAGACTTGGTGTCAGAAGTGACTCGGCCCACACTATCTATCATCGACAAAAAAAAAGTAGAAAAGTCAGGACCTGTCACACAATCTCGATAGACAACGAGGAAGCTACAGCCGTCGTCACGCGGTCCGGAGCGCAATCCCAACCTGTGGTTGATAATCCAACTGAAAATCATCAACCCACTACAACTGATGCTCCAGGACCGGCTCAGCCTTCGACGACCGACAAGCCTAGGCCGAAGGAGACTCGCTTTGACAAATCTCTCCGAAAAGAGGCAGCCCAAGGGTTAGAGAGGCCCTACAACTTTGACATCTTAGCACAATTGGCTAACACACTGGCCAAGTTATCACTGTACGAACTCCTAAGGCTCTCCAAGGACGTTCATATTGTATTAAGCGAAGCACTCCAAAATGTCGATGTCTATCTGGCTTAATCCAACCTCACCGGGGAGGACTCACCCATGGATCTCCAAGATAGTGCCTGCACGGGAGCAATGCCCAACATCGTCTTCACTCCGCAAGACATGCTCATCAAAACCAACCTACACGATTGCCCGCTATACTACACGGGATACATCGGCGACGTGAAGGTAAATCGGATGCACATAGATCCTGGCTCTTCCATAAGCATCATCCCGACGGGTCTGCTACATCATCTCCGCATCCCGATGCATCGCCTGACGCCTACAAGCACCGTCATTAGCGGTTTCAATTCGGGCAGGAGCTACCCTGTTGGGAAGATTCGTCTGAAGTATCAAATTGGCGACCTCCAATCCGAAGTCACCTGCTACGTCATAGATGCAGACACTTCTTACAACATCCTCTTGGGGCGTCCATGGATACACGACTACATGATCGTACCTTCCACGCTACACCAGTGCTTCAAATATGTCGACAAATACGGCTTCGTGAAGACAGAATTTGCTGATATCGATCCCTTCAAAGGGGTCGAATCCTACTACCCGGACTCCTGCCTATACGAAAAGTCAAAAAGGCACCTTGATGAAGGAAATGAACAAGCTAGCACCGAAACGGCCACGAGATCAGAAGGACCCCTGACGATGCACCTCCAAGCTCGCAAGCCAGGCAAGTCCGCGCCCCTTACTGCCACTCTGCGGAAGGACGCGATCAGCCTCTTGGCACAAGAAGAGCAGATGATAATCCGGTTGCCAAGGTCTGGCCAAAGGCCAAGACCCTCAACGGAGCCATTGACAATCAGGCTGCCAAGAGTCGGCCAGCCGCAAACGGAGAAGCTCAATCCCTCCGACAAGCCAATGACGATACGCCTTCCCAAGAAGGGTCGTCACCCCGATGCAGGGCCTGAAATTTCTAGCGAACCAACCACTCCCCGCCCGACATCGAGCACCAAACTGGGGGTCGCTAGTCTGCCAGCAACTCCACGTTCTGCTCCACCCATGGAGCCCCTGATAATCAAGTTGCCCAAGTCATCCTCTCAGTCTGCATTTACACAGGAGGTGGCCGAAGAAGAGTCGGAGCTGGCCAAATATGTGGCTGCTCACACTGAGACTTGCTCATGTTGCCCATCAACGGCAAGTTCCTGAAGAAGTATTACGTCCAAAACGACATCCCAAAAAAAAAAAACCCTGATGATTGAGTTATGTACCCTATGGTACCGCTGAACTCACATTCCACCTCCAAATTTCCCAGATTGGTGAGTTATGTACCCCCCGGTGCCGCTGAACTCACATTCCGTCTCCAAATTTTCCAGATCATTGAGTCATGTACCCGCTGGTGCCGCTGAACTCACACCCACAACATTCCAGATTATCGAGTCATGTACCCGCTGGTGCCGCTGAACTCGTATCTTCAACACATTCCAGATTATCGAGTCATGTACTCACTGGTGCCGCTGAACTCGCATCTTTAACATTTTCTAAATTATCGAGTCATGTACCCGCTGGTGCCTCTGAACTCACGTTCCGGTCACTCTTTCAAATAATAAGTCACGTATGATTATACCTCTGAACTTTCTTCCTGGAAGAGATCCTCCCTCATGATCCACTACCCGCGCTCCCAGTGCACAAAAAGGATAATCGATCCACAAATTTCCGAAACGGCCATGTCCTCATTACCTCTGAGTCGTTTTCACTTCCACCAAAAACAAACCGCCCCTCGCATAGAACTTCCATGTTCTCCTACCTCTGAGTCGTTCTATGTACCCCCTCTTCATTGAGCCCACTCCTGCCATGTCCTTATTACCTCTGAGTGGGAAGGCTCCGTCGAAGAAACCTTCATGCTTGCCATGTCCACATTACCTCTGAGCAAGTATGTCGGTCCCCTTTCAACCTATTATCTGTACCCACAACCGGAGTACGACAAGGATAATAGGTCCACAAATGTCCTCTGTTGACCACAAATGTCCTCTGTTGACCACAAATGTCCTCTGTTGACCACAAATATCCGCTAGTGACTACGAATATCTTTCGTGAAGTCTTTCCTGCCATGTTCTCATTACCTCTGAGCAGGAAGATTCCACGATAAAACCCTCATGTTTGCCATGTTCTCATAACCTCTGAGCAAATACGTTGGTTTCCTTTCATCCCATTATCCGTATCCTGAACCAGGGTACGCCAAGGATAATAGGTCCACAAATATCCCTTGCTAAGCTTCTTAGCATAAATCTACCATCTCATCATGCCTCGGGAGCCCAGCTGCTCTACAGCATTCTTTTTACCAATACCGAGAGCACCCATGACCCCTTTGCCATGGCTGTTCTGAATATCCTGACCAAACTTGTTATCCGTACCTAAAACCAAGGTACGCCTAGGGTAACAGGTCCACAAATAATCCCCCAGCAGGTCCAATTCCACAAACACCACAAGTACAAAAAAGAGAAGATGAGTTGAAACATGCTCATTCAAAGTACTACATCATCTGGGATCACATCCCTTGACAAAAAGAAAAGAAAAACGGTGAAAGAAAACAGAAAACTGATCACTGCTCCATGGCATTCTTTCGTCCGATACCAAGAACCTCCATATCCGCCTTACCGCGGAGTTGTTCTAGGTATCCCTATCAAACTTATTATCCGTACCTAAAACCAAGGTATGCCAAGGATAATAGACCCACAAATGTCCTCTGCTGACCATAAATACCGTACTAGGTCCCTTAGTACATCCACATCTTTCCTCATCATCACATGCTTTCGGAGTCCAGCTGTTCCATAGCATTCTTTTACCCAATGCATAGAACTTCCACGTTGATAGCACCTCTGAGTTGTTCTATGTATCCTCATTCGAGTTCGCTCCTACCATGTCCATATCACCTCTGAGTAGGAAAGCTCTACCATCAACCTTATATTTACCACGTCCATACCACCTCTGAGTAAATATGATGGTTCCCTCTCTCAACTTATTATCCGTACCTAAAACTAAGGTACGCCAAGGATGATAAGTCCACATAAAATCCCCAACGAAAGTACCCAAATCTATCTGATTGGATTGCCACACCTAAACAAATCTACTTTCCATGCTTCTTATTCAAAGTGTTCCAAATTTGTAATTTGGAAACTTTGAAGGGGGTCCTGTAGAAGCATAGAAAATATTACTTTTAGTCCCACATCGGAAAGGAGAAGAAGAAAGGGCTCACTCCATTCTATAAATAGAGCCCCCTTACCTCCTTTGAAAAGGGCACCAACTTTTCTTCCCTCCTTCCAAACTTGGACTCTTCCTATTACGCACCTTCGGGTGCTAAGTAGAAGAAGTCTAGGGCAGCGCGGGCTCATAGGGCTCAGTCAGCTGTCCCAACCTCTGACCATCAAGAGCGTCCCGCTAAGCGGGCCTCTGATGGAAAGTTGCACAGAGCCGCCCGTGTCCAGCCCTCGGCGGCAAACGGACAGAGTGGTTCTCAAGAGTCTTCCAACAAAGATCGAGGGCAAGTGTTTCTATTAGCCCCACATCAGGGAGCAAACATGATACCTACGCACTCGTGTGTTCGGGATACCCGGGCCCACAAAGCGAGTGCACGGGCTGATCGAGACATTCCTCATGCGGCTCGGTCATGAGACGTCCTTCATGCGGCTCGGTCATGAGACATTCCTCATGCTGCTCGGTCATGAGACGTCCTTCATGCGGCTCGGTCATGAGACATTCCTCATGCGGCTCGGTCATGAGACGTCCTTCATGCGGCTCGGTCATGAGACATTCCTTATGCGGCTCGGTCATGAGACGTCCTTCATGCGGTTCGGTCATGAGACATTCTTCATGCGGCACAGAACCCAGGAAGCTTCATGCGGCTCAAAATCAGACGAGCTTCATGCGGCCAAAGAGTCTCATGCGGCTCAAACATACAAGCAGCTCAAGTAAACTCTATGCGGCCGAGAGAGAGGCCACGTGGCCAACAGAACAGCCGTGCCTAACGTTTAGACGCATTTAATGCTCTGACAACTGATAGCTCTGACGGCTATTAGTCCTGACATAAAGTCGTCATAATGACTGACACGAAAAAGCACTATTGTCCTAGGAAATGAGGAAAATCTTCACAAATGTGGCGCTGTCCACCAAACTTCGAGGCAAATCTATGCAGTCAGACTAAACAAAGTCCATGCGGCCAGAACAGAGAGACCCATGCAGCTCGGTCATGAAGACTCTCATGCGGCTCGGCCATGAAGACCTCCATGCGGTTCGGTCATGAATATATTCATGCGTCTCGGTCATGACAACCTTCATGCGGTTCGAAGTACAGAGACTCTTCATGCGGCTCGGTCATGACAATCCTCATGCGGCCCAAACATCGACACTCCTCATGCGGCTCAACATTGACGACGGGACACGTGTCCTAAAGTCAATCAAATCTTGGGCCAAATCCCAATAATCTGGGACACGTGGCAGAAGAATGAATCAAATTTATTCATTAAGATTCGCAGATGTCAGCAAATCATCATGACGAAGATTTATTGCAATCATCATTAATTATTGATAGGATTTGGCATAATCCATGTTAATGGCCCAGATCTTTCACGTTCAAGATGAATGGTCCAGATTGGTTAATCATCAGGCTGCCGCCACTTTGAGAATGGGTAATCATCCAAACCCTAATGATGCTCCCCACTATTATAAATAGCAGGGTGCCATTCCCTTGCAAAATATACAAAGAGAGATATACGCTATCAGAGAGAAAAATACACAGAGAAAGAGAGAAGCCAGAAGAGCAATACGAGGAGAGCAAGAAGAGCATTTCTTCGTCAACGTCAACTATCTCGTCACAGGAGCCAAGGCTGCATACCGATCGTCCAAGGAGTAAGGCAGGGCTGCCGTCGCCTTCCCGAGCCTCTATCGTCACCCCCCAGAATCTAAAATAAACAATTGTACTTAGACTGCTGTACCTAGGTTTTCGTCCCTAGGCTTTCTTTGTACAAGCGAGTTTGTATTGTGAGTCTAAGTTCACTCCTCCCATAAAACTGTTATGTACTTTTACAATCAATGGCAAACATTAAGCATCGTCACATAGAGTGTGACTTGGACGATAGTGTCGCACGGAATACATTGGAGTATGAGACGTTCCTATCCACGTTAAGATGTTCGAGGCGGTCCCTCGGTTGGGAGTCTCGCATTTCTATCCACGTTAAGAAGTACGAGGCGGTCCCTCGGTTGGGAGTCTCGCGTTCCTATCCACGTTAAGGAGTATGAGGCGGTCCCTCGGTTGGGAGTCTCACGGTCCCGATGTACGGTACATAAAGTGCGGTTCAGAGCACGTGTTGCTAAGTATTGTTTCAGTCGTACCAACAAATTAGGCCATGCATTTACGTGAGTCTAGATGCCTCGTAGGTGCGTGGTCATTGGACACCTTGTCGACAAGGATTTCTGCCTAGACTGGTTATACGCCGGGGCACCGGTCCCAGTCATCCTAGGGGGTAGACGTTATAGCAGCGCATGCTTTTATTGCGTGGGTAGTCGAGGGCTTTCAACGGGGCTCGCTACCTGCGCTGAAGGACCCGCCGCCTACCCAAGCTATGTCCGCGAAGGCTTGTCATGCCAGTGGCCTTTTATATAGATAATTGGCGTGCTAAGCGGCGAATCCGCATGCAAGGTGTCGGTCATAACAAAGAAAGTGTAAGCACGGTATGCGTTGAATGGTGAAATGTGTGCTCAGATGCACCCAAAGTATTATAAAGCCTACGATTTGGCTATACGTAAAGACACGTGCTTCGGCACGAGATATGGTGTCGTGCTTGAGTTTTCAATACCGGTTCCACAAGTCGGGTTAGTCGTTGCGAGTTAAGTCGAGAAGGGCCGTAGGGCAAGTTTGGTTAAGTCATGTTGAGTTTCTGGGCACGACCTCGAGATGTGAGGCATGGTCGCGTTGTCACAACATGAGTATAGGCAAGACTAAGCGAGGAGGCACTGCCTCGGTGATACTAAAGCACGAATCGAGTTCATTGTACGACCGAGTCGTTACGTCCCAGAGTATGGCACGAAAGGCAAGCACGAGGCGATAAGTTGACATTATTGGAACGAGAAGGTCTAGCGGTAAAGTATGAGTTCATTATTAGTACAAAGGCACGATGACGGTCTAGAGACATAAAATAGACCAATGTGTCGGTCCTAAAAATCGATCCTAAGGTAAGACTAGAAAGACAATCGTAAAGGGGCTTGTATTGCACAAAGTAAAATAAACATGTCGGTTTTGTATGGATGGGCGAGGAGCTCACTCCACCAGTACAGTTGAGTACTGACACCCACACAGTTTCTATGTGCAGGCACAGGTGGAAGCTCGTGGCACGGAGCTCGCTTGGATGCGTCGAGGCACGGAGTTCCTTGACGATTCGAAGCGTGCGGCCGCATGGATCCAAGACTTATACGGGACATAATGTATGGACATCGCCTTCCGAAGCTTCCGCTGGCTCAAGCATTGTAATCGAGAGATGAGAGAGAGCAGAGTGATTTGAGATGTGAGACGAGTGAATTTGAGTGATTGTAATCTCGGCCTTGCGCCCCCAATGTAACCGTTGTTTCGATATCAATAAAGAGCTTCTTTTGAATAACTTGTGTTTCGTTCTAAATTTCCGCTGCGTGTTCAATGTTTCTGCTTGGGACTTCTGTGCGACGACCCCGTTGCCGTCGATGAAATCGGCTATTATGGAACTGCCTTACACGAGCGCAATCTAGGCTCGTGCGGTATCACGCCTTAGCGAGGACGATCGCTCCTACGGGAGCAGGGCGTGACAAAATGGTATCAGAGCACGGCTTTACGTCCTTGGACTATCGATTGAGTCCTTTAACTCCGTTGTTCTGCAAACTCTGAATTGTGCTTCCGCAACTTGATATCGTTGGTGCGCTCTCTCTCAATTGTTGTCACGCCCCAGAACCAGAATACTGGAGAGCGGGGGCAGACATAGCCAGGTACGTATAACGGAATGGAATCCACACCGCTATACGGTCACGGCTGTCTAGATATGTGAGGGTTTCACTACAATCTATCAGTCTCTTAAGGTCATAGATAGCCTATTGTCTCAATCTCAACCAACTAATAATAGTTACAAGATATCAGACCACCAAATACACAATAGTAAGGCGTCACATACATTATATATTCGGAATGATCATGAAGCTAGTCGTTACAAAATGTGAGGACTAGCAAGAGTTTAGTCATACATGATCAACCCCCGGGGCTTGTCAATCATGTTACAGCCCGTAGGCAGACAGTAAGTAAGTACAATCGAGCTAACACTTGCTCGTCGGCTAAACGCCTCAAAAGAATAATTTACAATATTACAGTGGGAGAACAAAAGAAACCCACTCGATGCCCTGGTTACGTCTGGTGACCACCATCGGGCTGAAAAGCAGGGAGGTCCTTTGGTGCTGCTCCGGTATCTGGCCATACAAAACCAGCTGGATCAGACCCCAGAAAGAGCAAGTGCCACAAAGGAGGCTTCAATTAAGAACTAAAGCCAACAAATTATTAGCATTCAACATGTAAAAAAACAACAATAAATAACGCAGATTGAGGTTTGTGCACTACCAATGCACTTATCCCAATCAGAGGAAATGATTAAGTAAAGCATCATGACATAAGATAACTGGAGAATCATGCTAAATAAAATATAGCTGGGCAATATATGAAGAGAAGACGAAGATACTATTCCGGAAGCCAGGTTACAATCCTTAAACCAAATAAGGACCGAGATTGTAACCCTTCACCTGAACAGAACATAGTCTTCTGATCATTTATTGCTAAAGGTGACAATCATTAAGGTGAAAAATGATAGGGTACAATGATAAAAGTGACAATGAAGAGTACAATACGCTAGAGTGACAATAGAGTACAATCATTATAGTAACAATCTGGAGTGACAATTATTCAATCATTCTGGTACAATCTTGCAATCAATCACTTCTAGACAATACTATACTGGACTAGACTCCATCCAATCAATCCCGACCAATCATTGCCTACGGCTTTCTACATTAACTAACTAGGGTTATCACAATCCTAGTTACTAGCAAGATGCAATGAGATGCTCCAAGTAGTCACAGGCCCTGCAGCTATCCAGGTTATCCAGGCGAACATTATAGTGACAATTTAGAGAGTACAATGTATTAGAGTGACAATAGAGTTCAATCATTTAAGTGACAATGGTGGGTGCCCCACATAACAGTGGGCTGGAAATGTGCCCTACTCGTCGGCAGGCTACAAGTCCAAACATTTGCGGCCGGGATAACGGGATCGCCTGTAACTGGGGAACATCTCTTCATGTCTAGTGAATTATTCTAGTCATTAACCTTAGTCCATTTCAGTAGGTACTCCTGACCGTGGTACTCAGGAGTCCCCTCCTAGACATGATGCAAGACAGGACTAGATTATTTGTATAAGCACAATCGCCCACGGTGTCCAGGTTACTTATACGGGTCAGGTCATGTCAGGTAGCCGTCGTAACAGCTTATCAAGAAAATTATATCAAGTTTAACATGTCCAGTTTACTGGTCAGGAGTGCGCCGTGACGGGCCACTATCAGGTCATGTCAGGTTAGTCATGTCAAGAGTGCACCACTACGGGTCACTGTCATGCCAGGCTCAATTATCACGTCCAAACATATCAAGTAAATCCGTGATTATCAAGTCCATAAAAAAAGGCGTAAGGATATAAAATGGGCATAAAATATCTAATAAAATATCAATACACATGGCTATAGGAGAGCCATGCGGCTAAGGCATATGCGGCCAGGAATGATCTCATGCGGCTGGAGAGGGAGTCGGGTTCAATCGGCTCAGGGTCCCAAGCTCATGCGGTTCACGGGGTAGGGGCACATGCGGCTAGCGGGGAACGGGTGTGCATGCGGCTGAAGGGACAGGAACCTATGCGGCTGGGAGTGAGACTAGCTCCCATGCGGCAAGTGGAAAAGGGAGGTTTCATGCGGCTAGGATGAATTGGACTCATGCGGCTGAAAAAGGTAAGACACATACGGTCAGCGAAAAGGATACTCATGCGGCTGGCGGGGATGGGTCCATGCGACGGAGTGGGGAAAAGTCCATGCGGCCAAGAATGAGACTCAGCCTATGCGGCTACGAGTCCCATGCGGCTGGATCACTTGCCGCATGAATTGCCATGCGGTCAAGTCAAGGCAAGAGTGCATGCGGTTGGAACTGACTTGCCGCATGAATGTTCATGCGGTCAAGTGCTACTATGCGGCTCGGGACTGTGCTTCTTCTCCAAGTTTCCGAGAAGAAGTACACCATAAGCTATGGCTTCCAAGTTGCATAACTCTATCATCCGGAGCCCAAATCCGAACTTCCATAGGTCAAAATGGGGTAGAACGAAATGCTCTACAACATAGAACCATCAAAACTTGGAAATAACAAGATTAAGTAGATCAAAATCTAAGAAATCCGAAAATAATGTAAATATAGATCTACAAGAATCTAGCCATGGAAAGTGAAAATGCCAAGTTCTAAAGTAAGTTAGAATGCTGTAAGGAAGAGAATGGAGCAATAAAATTTGAGTTCCTCCATGAAGCAAGTTGCACTTGCCTAGCTCTCTCTCTCTTGGTAGGTGCAGGAGTTAATGGTGGAGAAGAAGAAGATATTAATGAAGAGAGAGAAGGAGAAAGGGTAATAAATACTATGGGTGGTGGTAGGTAGGGGGTTCACCCCTTGGTTCTTGATGAACCAAGGCAACCAAGCCTAGCCGAACCAAACCAACCCCAGGAATAAACCAAGCCAAGATAAACCAAGGTAAACCAAGTCAAGGCCAATAAACTCTCTCTCTCTAGCAATTTAAACCAAATGAATGATAAAATAAACCAAGCCTCACTAATCCAAAATAAAACAATGAACCATTAAAGCCATTTAAACTATCAATGCCAATAAAACCAAGCCAGTACAAAATAAACCAAGATAACTAATCATGACTAAATAAAATATGGGTCCAAAACACGTATACGTACACTAAATACGTATCACGAATTTGGGACATTATAATTGTCCCACGAGATGTCCATACAATAAGTCTAATATTTTCAAAAGCTCGTACAAGTGTTCAATCGAACGCATCGATAGGTAATGGCCTTTGGGCCGAACGGTGCCGACCTTGAGTTGATAGAAAACACGTGCTAAAGTTAGCAAGTTGCGTACGTGCCTAACAAGTCCTACATCGACATTAGCAAATGATGGCACAAAGTCGGAGTATAGTCCATACGGGATGGTTATGCACACGGCCTTTTGCTAAGTTGTGCCACGTGTCGTGCACCTAGACGTTATGGTGCAAGCGAGTTACGAGCGATATTGAGTACCGCTCGGTAGGGAACGAAACCACACTTAGAGTAACTATCGATAGAGTGCTATCGAGCGACGATAACGTCTATGCGATATAGATGAGCGTGCTTGAAATTTGAGGAATGGTTCGAACGGGATTCAAAGAAGTCGATTTTGATTCGAATGATAGTTTTGAGGATTTGTTGAATGACTTCATTCCTGAGTGGTGTATGCGATAGCCTCAGGAATGTCGATCGATCGATTGAGGATATGGAGTATCGATGAGTCTACTAGCAAGCGTCGCACGTATGCAAAGCCGTAGATTGAGTATCGTTGAATAAGTTTTGGTCTTGAAGTTTGACGAATTGATTCGAACAACCTAGAGTTGACGCGCACGGAACGTGCACGGGATCGAGGATTGCGCGAGTATGAAATACAAAATGACTGAGTAGGTGAAATCAAATCGAGGAAAAGTTAAGGTGTAGCGAACGGACGACTTGATCGAGGAAAATTGATACGGATCGTATACGAAAAGTTAGCATGACAGGTAGATAGCGTGCATGAAAGGTTTGATTTTGAAATTTACGCGAATGACTCTAAGGATTGGATCGAACGTTGCTCGATGATTTGAGTTAACAAAGGAATGATGTGAATTGAGGGAATACATTGGCCGATGATTTAAGATAGACGGATGAACAATACGTGAGTCTGGGTTTGAGGAAAAATTGATGTTGTAAATGATTCGAGGGATAATGATCGAACATGAACTGAATGTCGAGGACATTATCCAGTCGGACGATAGCATCATTCGTATGACTCAAAATTGGTTGCAAAGGAAGATCGTCAGGTTACGCATATCATCGATGGTATTGAGGCGTATCAAAGATCGATATGCGATAACTCGGGGGTACTCTGACTCGGCGAATGACGATCGTGCAAGTGTTATTGTTCGGTTGGATGCTATACTTAGGATTTTGATGGAGATGAATGTTGGATAAAACAGAAGTATCTTGAGGGTTATGCGGATAACCACAGCATCGACATTCTTATCTTGCGCGGGCGCAACTCTAGCCTCGTACATGCGTTGCGTCGGATTTGGGGCGATCGTCCCGCGTGAGCGCTGACATGGTGATTCATGTCGCGGGAATGATCAAACTCGGAAAATCAGGACGCGACAACTTTGATTGTCTCGACTTGTTGGCTTGATACGAAGGAGAACTCGAGAATGTTAGGACTTACGATTGGTGATTGAATGAAACTTGAGGATTGAGTAGGTCTAATCCGCGCATCGAGAATAAACTAGTCTAGACACAAATAAGAGTTACGTCCCGATGAGAATAATTATCTCGCGGGAGCGTGCATGGTGATTCCTGGCCACCGTGGATAATCGGACTCGCGTGAGATCGGAGCGTGGCATACTGTTAAGTCAGACGACCTTGTGATCGATTACGTAAATTGGAATAGATGATTTTGGAAACGTGAAATATGAATTACAGTTTAGAGATGAATTGTGTCATAGCGTGCTTGATTTGAGAATGAATGATAGGCAAATTAATGTCGAACGTGTTTGAAGAGATAAACTATGCGAAACGGCTTGATGAACAAACGATATTGATATGACGTGAAATTGGTCGAAATGTGAGTTATCGTAGGATGGCTTTACCGAACGACTCGTACCCCGTGCGACGAATATTGGGATGTGTGTAGGGAATCGATGCTCGATGTTTAGAAATCGGAGTGATACGAGCTTGGATAGAAAACTCCGTACCATCAATTTGGTTTGACCTTAGGATGGGGTCAGTGTTGATATCGTTGTTTGGGAACTATGATTCCAGTGCTGACGAAAGATATAGCCTAGCGGTTCGGAAGACGTCCGAGTGCGAAACGATAGGAAATAGTGGAGGCACCACTCATGAGGCTCGGTTGACATGCACGTATATCAGGGATGCCCGAATATGTGCACGATCCGACTCGAGTGGTGATGGCGGATTCTCTATCACGAGGCTTGGCTGAAATGTATGTATTTTGAGGACGCCTAGAATATGTGCACGATCCAACTAAGTGATACGTTGAATCAAGTGAGACTTGAGGAACGGAAAAGTGTCGAGGATTTTGAAATCGTAAGTTTTGAAGAAATGTTGACGGTAACGCGATCATTGAATTGAGACGAGTTCGAATGTTGGTTGATCGGTTGGTGTGCCTTACGTCTAAGTTAGCGATAAGCACGAGCGTGGCTCGGAATCGAAGAAACGTGTAGGCGGAGTGTGTACGATTAAGTCTTGGCCATAGAAATGGTAGGATGGTTTGCCTTCAGAAAAGTCTCGAGGACGAGACTTGTTCTGAGTGGTATATGTTGTAGTTCCCCGTCCCGTGAAGTCAATCGGAGGAATCGAAACGCCGACGGCGTTCGGACTTGGCCTTACAACGGCGACTCGAAGACATCGCTCAGGTGGGGTAGTTTCGGTAAACTTGCCTCATCTTTGCCTTCACATAATAAATTGCGTGTTTTCAACTTGCACAAGTAGGCTTAATAATAAAAGAGACGAATCCACATAGCTAAAGAGAATTATCCTAACGGTTCGAATCGAGTTTAGAACATGGAAAACGTCCCACGGTTTGATTTGAGTTGGTGCTCAGCGTGCTTTGAAAATGACACTCGGTCCTTCGTTCCGTGGCTTGGAAGAAGGAAAGTTGGTATTCGTCACAAACTATGAGTTAGCCTAAGTCATAGGCGTCGCCCGCATACATGCTCGATAAACCATGTACGTTTCCTCAAATACAAGGCTCGGCGTAGCCTTGATCGCCCTACGAGCTAAGTTGTATCGCACGGCTTATGGCATGAGTTTAGGTACCCAAAGAATTTGGTTGTTCAAGTAGAGCGTATGCACGGTCCCACGGTTTTTACGGCTGCATATAGCCATTCGTTCCCACGGTCTTAAGCCTCGTCACATAGAGTGTGACTTGGACGATAGTGTCTCACGGAATACATTGGAGTATGAGACGTTCCTATCCACGTTAAGATGTTCGAGGCGGTCCCTCGGTTGGGAGTCTCGCGTTCCTATCTACGTTAAGAAGTACAAGGCGGTCCCTCGGTTGGGAGTCTCGCGTTCCTATCCACGTTAAGGAGTATGAGGCGGTCCCTCGGTTGGGAGTCTCACGGTCCCGATGTACGTTACGTAAAGTACGGTTCAGAGCACGTGTTGCTAAGTACTGTTTCAGTCGTACCAACAAATTAGGCCATGCATTTACGTGAGTCTAGATGTCTCGTAGGTACGTGGTCATTGGACACCTTGTCGACAAAGATTTCTGCCTAGACTGGTTATACGCCGGGGCACCGGGCCCAGTCATCCTAGGGGGTAGACGTTATAGCAGCGCATGCTTTTATTGCGTGGGTAGTCGGGGGCTTTCAACGGGGCTCGCTACCTGCGCTGAAGGACCCGCTTCCTACCCGAGCTATGTCCGCGATGGCTTATCATGCCAGTGGCCTTTCATATAGATGATTGGCGTGCTAAGCGGCGAATCCGCATGCACGGTGTCGGTCATAACAAAGGAAGTGTAAGCACGGTATGCGTTGAATGGTGAAATGTGTGCTCGGATGCACCCAAAGTATTACAAAGCCTACGATTCGGCTATACGTAAAGACACGTGCTTCGGCACGAGATATGACGTCGTACTTGAGTTCTCAACACCGGTTCCACAAGTCGGGTTAGTCGTTGCGAGTTAAGTCGAGAAGGGCCGTAGGACAAGTTTGGTTAAGTCATGTTGAGTTTCTGGGCACGATCTCGAGATGTGAGGCATGGCCGCGTTGTCACAACACGAGTATAGACAAGACTAAGCAAGGAGGCACTGCCTCGGTGATACTAAAGCACGAATCGAGT